>VHKM01001180.1:77500-110047 GCA_007210695.1 Neogobius melanostomus
TTTTTGTGTAGATATATGACCCTGTGTTTGAAAATGTGTGATAGCATTAGATTCAAGGTAGTTTTTGGATATGGTGGATGATTTTCAAATATCACAAGAAAAATGGTTAAGTGAATTCTGACTTGGTGGCATTTACAATAATGTCTGTCTAATGCCCAAGATTTGCCATATTTGTTGCTTTATTAAAGAAGTATTAATGAAACAGAGTTTTCTTAAAGGGTTCCAACCCGACATTATGTGCCTTTGGGAACAAGTAAGTGGTAGGGTCCATGCATACATTAAATCATAGCATTGTCAGAAGATAAATTATTTTTAGTCTGGTCTTGTAAAGGTTTTGGAACATGAGCAAAAGCATTTATTTACAACAAACTTAACAGGAATTAAATTAACCTTTTATGGTAAATGGCAAATGGTCTCAACTTATACAACGAATTTCTACCTTCCTCAGGTTCAAAGCGCTTTAAAGCAAGGAACTAGTCTCCCATTCACTCTCTCATTCATACACCAATGTACACAGACACTGGAGGCAAGGAGGGTGAAGTGTCTTGTCCAAGGACACAGTGTTCTTCAGGGGCTGGGATTCGAACCCCTGACCCTCCAATCATGAGACAACCCACACTCATAGCTATGCCATTGTTTTACACAAATGCAATTCAAGCTACTTAACCTCTTACAAAAGGTACATTTTCACCCACTGTACTTATTCACTCTTTGGTTTGTGGCATAGTGCACGTTATACATCTGTCACATCTAGTATAGGATTGACTCCCCATGTCCACTTCATCACTTTCATCAGTTTCTAAAACATGTTTGATTCTCAATATCTGGCTCATATCTGTGCACTTGAATCCATTTGCATTTGTAGTGGATGAAGTGTCTTGGACAGTTGCAGGCCAATAAATCTAACTGAGCTTCAGGTGCTGGTCCATCCACTGAACTACCAGCTGGTCAACTCATCTCACAGACTCGATCTTCAACCCATGACCAACAGGGCTAGGTGCTTGAGGGTCCCTTTCCAAGCCTCTCCTCCATAATACAGCCTGGTAGTTAGCTCTTTGGGCATGCTTCACTAAGCAGTCTCGGCATGGTGGAAGCTGAAGGCTTTCTATCTCACCCCTCATGGCACAAAAGTGTTTATTTTTGTACAAAGGTGCCCAAATTGTGTCATGGAAAGCAAGGAACATGATCAAAATATGTGTCCTCCAAGCAGATACCAGCATTATACTCCTCTTCAACTGCATGGGTGGCATGGAAAAGAAGACGACCATCAGCTTCTTCTTGTTGGCACTGGAGACTTGGGAATAACTCACTGTCCTGAGCTGTGATTCTAAAGCACTCATCACCGACAGCTGCAAAAAGAGTTTTCTCTATGAGCAGTTCCCTGCATTTGGACTCACTCCACTCCTTCACTCAGAATAAGATTAGGTTTGGCTGCTCTGTCCACACTGACTCAGTGCCATTGAAAAGACTTGGCAACATCTCTAAAGGTAACTTCAACACCTTTTATAACATGAAGACAGATATCGAGTGTAGTTCACATTGTCATAGGCGAAACACCATGGTAGGAGAAGATGTCAAAAGTCCAGTTCCTTCCCGTGAGGATTGTTAAAAGACCAAGGACTACATCCTCCACAAATTCCACATATGATATCCAACAAGCTGAGAGTTCTCCATTGCTGTGGTGGAGGTCTAGAACACCTCCAGATAAAAGTGGACTGTTCAAAACTGAATGTCAAACAACTGGCCAAAGCAACCGCCTGCGCTAAAAAGGAGTTGACCTAATACATTTTTTTCACAATTGCAAGTCTGGTCTCTAACTGATTAGTGAATTCTGGCCAGTCTCATCATGGCTTCATAAATGCACTTGTGTACTCACTCCATCACCCCACTTATGGGTCCCTCAGCAACTATGCCAGCTTCAATGCAAACATCCCTCAGCCCACCATCCTAAAATCTCCTCCCAAGAATAGACAATGCATTGCAGATAGTATGAATTGTAAATCAATCAATGGTTTTGTATAGCCCAATATCACAACAGGAGTTGCCTCACAGGGCTGCACTAAATATTAAGGCAATTAAACAAAACAGTAAATAAGACAATGTAAAGTCCAGGCAAGTGAAGCATCCACGCAAACATAAACATAATGTCCAATTAAATGTCAGCAGCAGGTGATGAGGAGCAGCGTGGATGTCTCTGTCCTTAGACTCTCCAGAATAGGAAGGAAAAACTTAAAAACCCAGGGGGAGAAAAGAGAAACCCTGAAGGAGAGATCCAGACTATAGAGACCCAGGGCTGAAGGAGTCCCTCAGCAGAGCAGCCAAGATCACAGCAGACGTCCCACAGACCACAGAATTGTTCTTTATGCATCCAAGCAATTTTTCCCGCATAAAGGGCTTTGTTCTAGACTCTAGGACAACTACCACTGAATCCAGATGCAACTCTTCACAAATGAGGTCAGAACGCTTAAAGATCTCATACACAGTGCTCTTTTCAGTAGCTGGCACATTTGTGGTAAGGTGCTACTACATCCTCTCAGACTTCTACTTTGTCATAGATTATTTTATCACGGATCTCTAAAGGATTATCTTATCTTGTGTTGAAACCAGTCCAGCTTGGGACAATTTGATGTTCAGCTTGTGGCTGCCTCATAAGGATCCACACCATGTTTTGCACTGAGGAAGTCTGGCTCGACTCTTTCATCTCTTGGGCATGGTCATTCCATTCCATGAGTGGATGTGGTCCAACACGTGCTTTAGCCACATAAACATCTAAAGTAGTAAGTTCAGCCTCAATTGAAATCTACTGTAGCTTTTCAACTCATGGAAGTTCAGCACTGGGCAGGTGAGGACCCCATACACCTTTGCCTATACTGCTATGCCATTAACCATGTGTGATGTCTCCATTCCAGTGATCGTCTCCTCTAGTCGATCAATATCTGCTGCCCCATGCTGGAAGAAGATATATGTGCCTTAATGGATGCTGGAATCACTGCCTTTCGATTAAGTCCAGCTGCTAGTTTTTGCAAGCACAAGGCAAAATCATATAGAATTACATGAAAAAAATCCAAATTAGAAAAAGCATGGGATCAGATAAAATCATATCATGTCACCATACACTATGTTCAGTTGAACAATTTTCACGATTTTCAACATAACGTTTCTCAGCCCCCCAGCGACCTAGAAAGGTGGTTGACACATCATATTAAAGCCCAGACACCGCTCCTTCCAATGCAAGAACAAGTCTCCATCACAACCTGTTTCGGAGATATACAACCATTCACCTAATCGATCTGGTAGAGTTAACTTTTTTTAAGATTACACAGCAAATTATAATGATGGACAGGCCATTAACTACTCAGTTTCTCTGAAAAGCCAATGAATGTTGGTTCTGTTATTGATGGTCTGCAAGATCCTGCACTTTGCAAAAGAAGAGAACAACCACTTGGATTATAGAGGCATTTTTATCTCTAGTAGTCACTGAACACCGTATATTGAGATGGGATGATAAAAGTGTTGATTTCTCGTGAAAACTACCATGGATCAGATGCTATCACACATTTTCCAACACTAGAGATGTGTACCTTCATGAAAATCAAAAGGAAATGTAATCCCTCAAAATGGTACCGGTAGCCCAAATTTGGGGTCCCGTCTCATGGCCTATCTGTTTGTGGAGTTACCCTGTGGCTCGGCTCCTCGCTGCGGTTTGTTGGGTCTAAGGCGTTACCTGAGAGGATGACCTCCACCAGGTCTCCATCTTGGATCTGTGCGGCCGAGCGCAGCAGCTGCAGGACGTTGTCGGACGCCGAGTCGTGCCTGAACAGGAGGATCTTCTCGAACATCCCGTAGAAGCCGCACTCCGGGAGCTGCAACGAGACAAGAGAGTGAGGTCACAACATCCAAAACAGCCAACAGTTTAACACAGAGTCGGTGCAGCTGAGGATATTATTGTGGTCACTATGGTAACGGAGCCTTCACTTCCAAATAACAATCAGGGAAAACATTTGGACATTTCTTTCCAAACCTGCGACTCTCCCGTTGAGTCGTATCGGCCGCTGCTCTGACTCACGTTATCACAGGACGTCCTGGAACGGCTTCAGCACAACCTACTAGAAACGTTTCTCTTGTGTGAGAATTTCTCCTACAGGACGTGTTTTAGTTAGTTAGTTAGTTTATTTGAGCAGTTAACATTTTTCTTCCTCCAATGTTTCACAATCATACAGTTAATGGAAGCTCAAAGGGAGTAGACTGAAGCAAAAGCTTATAAGTGCCTACCCCTTGTTCATGTGAAATTACATTTGCAGTTAATGATGATACAGTTATACATTGCTTTTACATTTTTATCAAACAGTAAACAATCCTTCCTGAGTATTTTGTATTAGTTTCAAAACTATATACTTGTACATGTCTGTGAGTTAACGTTTATCCTACTGTAGCTATACTCGTCAGTATACAATCAGCAGCCTTAGTTTACAATTTGCAGCACTGGCAAATAAAGAGGTTTTAGCATTTCACATTTGACAAATAACAAAAGTAATAACTTATGGTTAATGTCATTGATCATAACAATTATAACAATTATCCTTCTTGTCATTATCAATGGATGAATATTCGTTTTCATATTATATAGGCATGTTAGACATTTTGTATTCTGCCATCTTGCCTTGTTGTCATTACTATCCACTATTTATTGTTATTATGAAAATGGTATGCCCAAACTGTAAACCCTTTCTAGTGTGTTGCGTTAAAAAGCCAGAGTGTATAGTGGCCTGTTGAAAGTGGGTGGACGCCCTCAATCAACAAGTCCCCACCCAGCTGCCCTGAGACTTGGTGGATGATGTTTACCTCCTGTACTGTGTGGTGCATTAAGAAGACGAGGCTTTATGTGCCCGTTGAGAGGGGGGACCCCTAGCCAACAGATCCATGTCTCGCCTACCCCAAGTTACCATTGTATAATTAGAGTAGTTATAGAAATGACAACGGAGCAACAGCAACAGCAACAGTTAAATTTATTTCTTCTATAATTTGGACAAACTTGATGGTGCCCAATTGAAATCTTACAATTAGAACTTGATTTAACTTGCGATTAATCGTCAAAATATTAGAAAAAAATATATGTATATTCATTGTAATGACTTTAAGGTTACATTTTGTCATATGTTGCAAGAACCATTTCCGTATATTTCCTTTTAAATTGTTTGATATTATCACACTCCTTGATTTCCACTGACAACTTATTCCATAATCTTATTCCAGATACCGAGACAGAAAAGCTTTTTCTTGTCGTCTGTATAAATACAGACTTGAAGGACATTTTATTTCTTAGTTCATAAACACCTTCATTTTCACTAAAAAGCCTTTGAATATTTCCTGGTAACAATTTATTCTTGGCTTTAAACACCACTTGTAATGTTTGAGAGGAAACTAAATCTGAAATTTGAGTAATCTTGATTTAAGAAACAAAGGGTTGGTATGTTCTAAATAACTTGCTTTATGCACATGGCGTATTGCTCTCTTTTGAAGTAGGACTAATGACTGCAGATTAGTTTTATAATTATTTCCCCATACTTCTGTGCAGTAAGTGAGATATGGCAAAACCAGTGAACAGTAAAGAATATATAACGATCGCTGATCTAAAACCTGCCTTGCTCTACTAAGGACCGCAACACTTTTTGACACTTTTTTTTGCACATACTTAATATGTGATTTCCAGTTAATTTTATTGTCCATAATGACCCCCAAAAATCTAATTTCGTTCACTTGTGTTATATTTGTGCCATCCATTGATATAGTAATTTCTGCATTCTTTGCACTGTTTCCAAAATACATACATTTTGTTTTATTCATGTTCAAAGATAATTTATTTATATTGAACCACATTCTAATTTTGTTAAATTCTGTAGTTACATCTTGAACTAATTTTGCAGGTCCGAGCCAGAGCAAAACAGATTAGTATCATCCGCAAACAATATGGGTTTAATATCGATGACACATGGCACAACTCATTGATATATAAAATAAAGAATTTTGGTCCCAATACAGAACCCTGTGGAACTCCACAATTGACATTTAAACATCTAGATCTATATTCTCCCAATCTTACAAACTGTGTTCTTTCACTCAGATAGCTCTTTACCCATTGTAAGGCTATACCCCTGATACCGTAGCGTTCTAATTTTCTAAGTAGAATTGTGTGATCTATAGTGTCAAATGCTTTGCTTAGATCCACAAAAATTCCGATTGCATGAAGTTTTTGATCAAGAGAGGATGATATTTGTTCAACTGTATCAATAAGTGCCATGGCTGTGGAGCGCTTAGCCCTAAAGCCATACTGACACTCCGATAGTAAGCTATATTTATTTATAAATTTTTCCAGTCGTGTATTGAAGAGTTTTTCAAGAATTTTGGAGAATTGCGGTAACAACGAAACAGGTCTATAATTATTAAAAGTATGTCTGTCTCCTGATTTGTACAGTGGTAACACTTTAGCGATTTTCATCTTATTAGGGAATGTACCCGTCCTAAAAGATAAATTACAAATATATGTTAGTGGTTTTGATATACCCTCAATTACCTTTTTGATTACTGACATATCAATATCGTCGCAGTCTTTTGATCTCTTATTTGCACATTTGTGTACTATTGCTATAATTTCATTTTCTTCTACCATTGATACAAACATAGAACTCAAATTACGTTCAGTCAGATGTTCCTTCCACCCATCTGGTGGACCTGAATCAGGTATTTTGCCTGCCAAGTCAGAACCCACGTTCACAAAATATTCATTTAGTTTCTCAACAACAACATTCATATTGCTGTTGTCTTTGTTGTCAATATGAAAAAAATGTGGAAAGCTCTTTTGTGTTCTTTGTGTAATAAAGGACTTGCAGAAACACCGGGCTGAAGATGTCACTATAGTAACTCTGTGATGATACTCGTGTTTCATTTACTGTTTGAATGTTTGGATGTTGATTTCGTCTGGTGTAAGGGCCTCTCTCACCGGCCTGGAGACTCGCCTGATCTCCAGGGATGTCTCCAAGGCGTCACCGTGACCAGCAGCGTCTCTAATCTCCAACTAGTCTCCAGGCTGGTGAGACAGGCCCTTTGTATGAAGGAAGGAAGGAAGGAAGGAAGGAAGGAAAGAAGGAAGGAAGGAAGAAAGAAGGAAGGAAGAACGAAGGAAGGAAAGAAGGAAGGAAAAAGAAGGAAGGAAGGAAGGAAAGAAGGCAGAAAGGAAGAAGGAAGGAAAGAAGGAAGGAAGGAAGGAAAGGAAGGAAGGAAGAAGGAAGGAAGGAAGGAAAGAAGGCAGAAAGGAAGAAGGAAGGAAAGAAGGAAGGAAAGAAGGCAGAAAGGAAGAAGGAAGGAAGGAAAGGAAGGAAGGAAGAAGGAAGGAAGGAAGGAAAGAAGGAAAGATCCAAATGTTCCCCTGATTGTTATTCTGAAGTGACTGGATTCACAAAACTGACACATTCGTCTTATTCCTCATTCTGAATCTCGTCTCCACTTTTAGACGCCTTTCTGAGACAGTCATGTGACCTCAGTTCATCTGAGACAGTCATGTGACCTCGGTTAGTCTGAGACAGTCATGTGACCTCGGTTCATCTGAGACAGTCATGTGACCTCGGTTAGTCTGAGACAGTCATGTGACCTCAGTTCATCTGAGACAGTCATGTGACCTCGGTTAGTCTGAGACAGTCATGTGACCTTGGTTCATCTGTGCTGAGAGAGAAGACGCTGGACTTTGTGACAGTTTTTGTTTGGTGTGTGTCGGTCCAGCCGTCACAGAGATATGAACCACAAACCGAGTCCCGTTACCACGGTTACCGCGGTTACCACAATAGGATAATGATGCTGTGACGTCATCTGCACGCGGCCCCAGTGTCAGGCGTGAACTCGGACTGAAGCTCTTTGTGGCTCCGCTCCTTCTGCCTCTCGCCTTTTCATCTCCCCGAAACACAAAGCCCCCTCCACGCGTCCTGCATCACGCCGTCGCCATGGCAGCGGGGAATCGTCCCGTCGCCATGGCAGCAGGAGGCAGCGGTCGCCACGGCAGCAGAGGATCGCTGCTCCGGCTTTCTCCGCGGCGTGAGCTTTCGTTTGCAGAAGAGGAGAATATCCAGGAACTTTAATACTGTCAGGAAGGCAAACTCATGGCCTTCCTCCTGTACAGCGGTGCAGGAGGAAGGAGGAGGTGGGGGAGCTGACCAGTGCAGGACACCACGCTCTGAAACAGGGACAAACCCAGTTTCAGAGGAGACTGGTGGCAGTACCTCCAAAACATGGTGCTTAGGACCAACACATCATTTCAATATGAACGGTTGTACGTAAGTGTGGCAGCTGTGGAAATGAGCCCAAGACAAACTTCCCTAATAAAGGCGATCAATCAATCTGATCGATCAGTTGCTGTACAGTTGGACAATGACAAATAAAGCACTTTGTTACTTTCTGTGTCTAACATGAGAAACAAAGCTGTAACTTTTACTGAAGCGGCGCTTTCTACACAACACCTCAGAGAAAACATACCATCCTGGTAAACTGTCGAACTAACTGGAACGCAGCGTCACATGTTTCACTGACTTCCTGATGCCTAGGCGTGTCCATGGTAACCGATTAACCGGTTAACTGTTAAAAATTGCGTAACCGAGTAAAAGCATTTTGCTCGGTTAACTGGCGTGTATAATTTGCCGTGCCATTGAAAATACTTGTAATACATTATTGCACCACCAGAGACCGCCAGAGTGCTCCCAAGTGTTCAGGAGAAGCCGTCATGGCGCATGGCTATAGTTTAACTTTTCAATATGAAGCGGGCCATAAACAGCACAGCATGGGAGAAACGCTTTACAACCCAGAATGACGGATCAAAATGCAAGTATTGCATTGCAGAGCTTAGATATACTTCAACTTCAACAGCCGACACCCGGGCATCACTTAGGAGGTAGCTAGGTAAGCTAAAGGCACAAAACTTGCCTTTCTCGTTATTGTTAAAACGTGCTGGAGAGATAAGTGTTGTTGTTGTTGTTGTTGTTGTTGTTGCATAAATGACTGTTTCTTTGCACAATGTTTTTTAAAAAGTGGCTAAATGACTGCAGGTAAAATAAATAAAAATACTGTAGGGCCACGTGAACGCAAGTCAGTGACCTACTTTACTCTGTCATTACCACTGCGTTTTATTTCTATACATTAATTTAGTTTTAAATGTGTTCCAGCCATTTAATAACGGTGTTAACGATGTAAAACCCTTTTCGCGTCTGTCAGTGCGCGGGGGGGGTTGGGTTAGTGCGCAAACTAATGGTTAACAGAGTATTAACTGCTAAGGGCCTCGGTTAACGGTTAATGAAAAACTTGAAAATGTGCAGCCATGTAGCTGTTAGCTCTTATTTTGTCCAGCACCGAACCGGCACCAGGACTAAGTCCGAACCCTTGGTGAAAACTGAGCCTCCTCTCGCTGCAGTGACGATCTCAGTGAGTCTTAACAAAATCAGCACCACAGCCTCAAACTTTAGTCGTAGCTGATTCTGGGCCTGACCTTGTGTCTCTAAACCAGGGGTGCCCAAATGTGGCCCGCGGACCAAATGTGGCCCGCCGAAACAATTCCATTGGCCTGCCATAGAGTGACCTACTTTTGCACTGTAGAGTTAATACTAACTCTCTCCCATTCATTCTCAATGGTAAATATGGATGCAGTACACGTTTTGGCCACCAGCGTCAAATTGGGGGCGCTGTTTCACTCCTTTCACAAAGTTAAGGAAACACTGTTGTGGTGTCTTGGTGTTTATCACAGAGTTTTGTAGCATCAACTTTCACAGTTTTCCAAATTTTATGGCAAAGTTTGAATTTGAAAAATGGACTTATGAAAGAATTGATGCTGAACTGACACTTTCAAAATGATCTAATGTGACATGTTCTTTGAGTTAACAAATGAATGAGGTAAAGTCTAATGTAGTTTCTGTAGATACAGGTGTTTTTACATTTTACATATTGCTACAATTGTTGATTTTGTTCTACTAAACTAGGCTTTTGCCATAGTTAACATTTGTTTTATATAGCATGTTATTTGCATGGATATAATCAAATGCAAATGTATACCGAAAATAAAATAAAGTAGTAGTAGTAAGTAACTATTATTATAAATAATAAAGTAAATAAAACAAATAAAACATTTGTTCAGACGTAAGAGCTTCTGTTCCGTCGTGTGCTTCAGAGACTGTAGGCAGATGTTTGTGCCTTTACCCTGTTGCAGATGTTTGTGTTGTTGTTGTTGTTGTTGTTTTGCTCCGGTTTGTTAATGGAAAGTGTGGGACAGAATCCGCGGGTCCTGGTCCGGGTCTGAACCAGGTCCTCAGCGCTGCTACATCTGTGCGAGGAGCTGAACGCCGCGGCGCTAATGGATTCTGAAGGACACTCGACACGGAGCCATCACCGTTTCCACGGCAACAGGTGAAACAGACCAAAATACTGAGAAATACTGATGAGTGACACAGCTGAACCAGGACTAAACCGGGACTAAACCAGGACTGAACCAGGACTAAACCAGGAACTAAACCAGGACAAACCAGGACTAAACGACACTAAACCGGACTAAACCGGGACTAAACCGGGACTAAACCGGGACTAAACCAGGACTAAACGGGACTAAACCAGGACTAAACCGGGACTAAACCGGGACTAAACCAGGACTAAACCGGGACTAAACCGGGACTAACCAGGACTAAACCAGGACTAAACCGGGACTAAACCGGGACTAAACCAGGACTAAACCAGGACTAAAACCAGGACTAAACCGGGACTGAACCGGGACTAAACCAGGACTAAACCGGGACTAAACCAGGACTAAACCGGGATACGATAAACCGGGACTAAACCAGGACAAAACCAGGGACTAAACCAGGACTAAACGGGACTAAACCGGGACTAAACCAGGGACTAAACCGGGACTAAACCAGGACTAAACCGGGACTAAAGACAAACCGGACTAAACCGGGACTAAACCAGGGACTAAACCGGGACTAAACCGGGACTAAACCGGGACTAAACCGGACTAAACGGGACTAACGGGACTAAACCAGGACTAAACCGGACTAAACCGGGACTAACCGGACTAAACCAGGACTAAACAGGACTAACCGGGACTAAACCGGGACTAAACCGGACTAAACCAGGACTAAACCGGGACTGAACCGGGACTAACCAGGACTAAACCAGGACTAAAACCGGGACTAAACCGGACTAAACCGGACTAACCGGGACTAAACCAGGACTAAACCGGGACTAAACCGGGACTAAACCAGGACTAAACCAGGGACTAAACCGGACTAAACCGGGACTAAACCGGGACTAAACCGGGACTAAACCCAGGACTAAACCGGGACTAAACCGGACTAAACCAGGACTAAACCGGGACTAAACCAGGACTAAACCGGGACTAACCAGGACTAAACCAGGACTAAACCGGGACTAAACCAGGACTAAACCGGACTAAACCAGGACTAAACCGGGACTAAACCGGGACTGAAACCAGGACTAAACCGGGACTAAACCGGGACTAAAACCGGGACTAAACCAGGACTAAACCGGGACTAAACCGGGACTAAACCAGGGACTAAACCAGGACTAAAAAAAAACTAAACCGGGACTAAACCGGGACTAAAACACAGGACTAAACCAGGACTAAACCAGGACTAAACCCGGACTAAACCGGGACTAGAACCGGGACTGAAACCAGGGACTAAACGGGCAGGGGACTAAACCGGGACTAAGAACCAGGACTAAACCGGGACTAAACCGGGACTAAACCAGGGACTAAACCAGGACTAAACCAGGACTAAACCGGGACTAAAACCAGGACTAAACCGGGGACTAAACCGGGGACTAAACCAGGACTAAACCAGGACTAAACCAGGACTAAAACCGGGACTAAACCGGGACTGAACCAGGGACTAAACCGGGACTAAACCGGGACTAAACCGGGACTAAACCGGGACTAAACCGGGAACTAAACCGGGACTAAACCGGGACTAAACCGGGACTGAAACCGGGACTAAAAGGCAACCGGGACTACGACTAAACCGGGATAACTAAACCGGGACTAAACCGGGACTAAACCAGGACTAAACCGGACTAAACCGGACTAAACCAGGACTAAAACCAGGGACTAAACCAGGACTAAACCAGGGACTAAACCAGGACTAAACCAGGACTAAACCGGGACTAAAAACCGGGGACTAAACCAGACTAAACCGGGACTAAACCGGACTAAACCGGACTAAACCGGGACTAAACCGGACTAAACGGGACTAAACCAGGACTAAACCGGACTAAACCGGGACTAAACCGGGACTAAACCGGGACTAACCGGAAACCTAAACGGGACTAAACCGGGACTAAAACCGGGACTAAACCGGGACTAAAACTAAACCGGACTAAACCAGGACTAAACCAGGACTAACCTGGACTAAACCGGGACTAAACCGGACTAAACCGGGACTAAACCTGGACTAAACCGGGACTAAACCTGGACTAAACCGGGACTGAACCGGACTAAACCGGGACTAAACCGGGACTAACCGGGACTAAACCGGGACTAAACCGGGACTAAACCGGACTAAACCGGACTAAACCGGGACTAAACCAGGACTAAACCGGACTAAACCGGGACTAAACCGGGACTAAACCTGGACTAAACCGGGACTAAACCGGGACTAAACCGGGACTAAACCTGGACTAAACCGGACTAAACCGGACTAAACCTGGACTAAACCGGGACTAAACCGGGACTAAACCGGGACTAAACCTGGACTAAACCGGGACTAAACCGGGACTAAACCGGACTAAACCGGGACTGAACCGGGACTGAACCGGGACTAAACCAGGACTAAACCGGGACTAAACCGGGACTAAACCGGGACTAAACCAGGACTAAACCGGGACTAAACCGGGACTAACCGGGACTAAACCGGGACTAAACCGGGACTAAACCGGGACTAAACCAGGACTAAACCGGGACTAAACCGGGACTAAACCTGGACTAAACCGGACTAAACCGGGACTAAACCGGGACTAAACCGGGACTAAACCGGGACTAAACCGGGACTAAACCGGGACTGAACCGGGACTAAGAACCGGGACTAAACCGGGACTAAACCGGACTAAACCTGGTGGGACTAAACCGGACTAAAACCGGGACTGAACCGGGGACTGAACCGGGACTGAAACCGGGACTAAACCGGGACTAAACCGGGACTGAACCAGATGGACTAAACCGGGACTGAACAGGACTAAACCGGACTGAACCGGGACAATGAAAACCGGGACTAAACCGGGACTAAACGGGACTGAACCGGGACTAACCGGCGACTGAACCGGGACTGAACCGGCAGGGACTAAAACAAAACCAGGACTAAAAAAACCAGACTAAACCAGGATAACCGGGACTAAACCGGGACTAAACCGGGACTAAACCAGGACTAAACCGGGACTGAACCAGGGCTAAACCAGGACTAACCAGGACTAAACCGGACTAAACCAGGACTAAACGGGAATAAACGGGACTAACCGACTTAAACCAGACGTAAACCGGACTGAACCAGCTAAACAACCAGGGACTAAACCAGGGACTAAACCAGGACTAAACCAGGGACTAAACCAGGACTAACGGGACTAAACCAGGGACTAAACCAGGACTAAACCAGGACTAAAAGACAAACGGACTAAACCAGGACTAAACCAGGGACTAAACCGGGACTAAACCAGGGACTAAACCAGGACTAAACCAGGACTAAACCGGGACTAAACCGGGCCTAACCGGGACTAAAACCGGACTAAACCAGGACTAAACCAGGACTAAACCAGGACTAAACCGGGATTAAACCGGGACTAAAACCGGACTAAACCAGGACTAAACCGGGACTAAACCGGCTAACCGGGATAAACCGGGACTAAACCAGGACTAAACCAGGGACTAAACCGGGACTAAACCGGGACTAAACCAGGACTAAACCAGGACTAAACCGGGATTAAACCGGGATTAAACTAGACTGAACCGGCCTAAACCGGGACTAAACCGGGACTAAACCAGGCGACTAAACCGGGACTAACCGGGACTAAACCAGGACTAAACCAGGACTAAACCAGGACTAAACCGGGATTAAACCGGGACTAAACCAGGACTAAACCAGGACTAAACCGGGACTAAACCGCGACTTAAACCAGGCCTAAACCGGGACTAAACCGGGACTAACCAGGACTAAACCAGACTAAACCGGGATTAAACCGGGACTAAACCAGGACTAAACCAGGACTAAACCAGGACTAACCAGGACAAACCAGGACTAAACCGGGATAAACCGGGACTAAACAGGACTAAACCCGGGACTAAACCGGACTAAACCTAGGACTAAACCGGGATTAAACCGGGACTAACCAGGACTAAACCAGGACTAACCGGACTAAACCAGGACTGAACCAGGACTAAACCAGGACTAAACCGGGATTAAACCGGGACTAAACCAGGACTAAACCGGGATTAAACCGGGACTAAACCGGACTAAACCGGGATTAAACCCGGGATTAAACAGGACTAACCGGCCTAAACCAGGACTAAACCAGGACTAACCAGGACTAAACCGCAAACCAGGACTAAACCAGGACTAAACCAGGACTAAACCAGGGACTTAAACCGGGATAAACCAGGACTAAACCAGGACTAAACCGGGATAACCGGGACTAAACGACTAACCAGGACTAAACCGGGATAAACGGGACTAAACCAGGGACTAACCAGGACTAAACCGACTAAACCAGGATTAAACCGGGACTAAACCAGGACTAACCAGGACTAAACCGGGACTAAACCGACTAACCGGATTAAACCGGGATTAAACCGGGACTAACCAGACTAAACCAGGACTAAACCGGACTAAAACCAGGACTAACAGACTAAACCAGGACTAAACCGGGACTAACCCAGGCTAACCGGATTAAACCGGGACTAAACCAGGACTAAACCGGGCGACTAACCAGGACTAAACCGGGATAAACGATAAACGGGACTAAACCGGGACCTAACCAGGACTAAACCAGGACTAAACCGGGACTTAAACAGGATAAACCGGGACTAAACCGGGACTAAACCAGGACTAAACCGGATTAAACCGGGACTTAACCAGGACTAAACCAGGACTAAACCGGGACTAAACCGGGATTAAACCGGACTAAACCAGGACTAAACCGACTAAACCGGACTAAACCGGGCCTAAACCGGGACTAAACCAGGACTAAACCAGGACTAAACCGGGATCTAAACCGGGACTAAACCAGGGACTAAACCAGGACTAAACCAGGACTAAACCGGGATTAAACCGGGACTAAACATAGGACTGAAACCAGGCACTAAACCGGAGACTAAAAACCGGGACGATAAACCAGGACTAAACCAGGACTAAACCAGGACTAAACCAGGACTAAACCGGGACTAAACCAGGACTAAACCAGGGACTAAACCGGGACTAAACCGGGAAAACGGGACTTTTAAATAGGACCAGGACCCCCCCCCCGCCAGGACTAAACCAGGACAAACCAGACTAAACCGGGCCTAAACCGGACTAAACCGGACTAAACCAGACTAAACCGGGATTAAACCGGGACTAAACCAGACTAAACCAGGACTAAACCAGGACTAAACCGGATAAACCGGGCCAAACCGGACTAAACCGGGACTAAACGGGACTAAACCAGGACTGTTTGTCACACGGTTGGTCGTCACATTGCTGGTTTCATAGCCACACTAGGGGGCGCTGTGACGTAGGGCAAAAAGGAACATGTCAGTGTTTTCAGGGACTTTCTCGATATCGATGATGAAGCGATATTTAAAAAGATGATTGTGCTGAACAGACGACAACAGAAAAACACTTCACACATTTTGACCCCGTTTGTTTCCCCTTAAAAACCCCTTAACCCCCGCCTTAACCAAACACAGTTTCTCCAGTTTGGCTTTACCCAAATCTAAAAGCTTCTCAACTGGAGAGCGTAGCGCCTCATTTGAAAGCTAAGACCTACAAAAGTGATTGGAACTTTTGTGACGTTGTTGCCGCAACGTGTCATGTTTTGTCACATTTTTTCATTGCTTTGTCGTCGTGTTTTCTTCACGTTTTGTCACTTTTTGTTGTGGTTTTGTCATGTGTTTGTGGCTTTGCTGTCGCTCTTTTTCATTATTGTGTTTCCGTCTCTTTTTTGTCATTTTATTCTGTTTTCCTCCTCGTTTTCGTCGCTATGTTGAAGCTTTTAGATTTGGGTAAAGGTCAGTGAAGGCGGGGGTTAAGAGGTTAAGGACTAGGAGTGTGACAATATATCGATTTTCCGATATATATCGCGATATTTGCGGGACGATACCGATACTTTTTATTCCGATATCGATACTTTTGATGACGTCATGCATATTAATGAGCAACATCATGCATCAGTCAATAGAGGCCAATAATGATCAAGAATTCAGTCAGACCAGCAGGGGGCAGCACTACAGTTTAAGCACTTGGACCAAACACTGTCACACAAATAAATTACGTTTAATGATAGTTTTATAATTATAAAGAAGATTAATTTGGGGTTGATTTATTACTTTTAAACAGGACTGTGGTTTCTTGTTTATTAAATGTAAATGAAGTCACTGACAGATCTATGACCCATTTTCAGTGAGTAAATCAGGGATCATTTATAAAAGTGGAACAAAGCACATGAAAAGAAATGTAAATGATGAATAATATGTAGTATGTTCAAATAAAGGTTAAAGTAGCATGTTGTTTTTATCGTGATGTATCGTAGCTTATTTTGTGCAATATATCGATTACCGCAGTATCGGCGTATCGTGAGATAATCGATATCGTGAGCCATGTATCGTATCGTGATCTACCCAGAGTTCCCACACTAATAAGGACTGGCTCAGACTGGCAGACGCTCAGGGTGAGTTAATGGCGTCTCCATGTTTTCATGATCCTGATGTTTTCACTTGTGTTTTGTTTTATAAATAAACTTTGATTGATCGATTATGATGATATTAATCTAATCATTAGAGTTTGTTGAGCTCATATTTTTCAGCTCATTACAGAGGCTTTTGTAGATAATTAACAATGACTTCTCATTAGTGCGAGACACGTCAGGCTTTGTTTGGAGATTATTAAAACCCTATTTTGTCTTGTTATAACAAGAAACGAAAAAGTGACACTGTTAACACCACAAACAGCTTTAATAACAAAGGGACGACCAGCCACTCATTATAACGACCCCACGGGCACATCTGTCTCACATCTGTCTCTGTCGGTTTGTAACTATTTAATAAAGAATAAAACAAAAAGAAGAGATACGACTTCCAAGGGTTTAAGCTTCATTTAGTGACGTGTGGCTCTTGTGGGACGTTGTGTTGATGAATAAAAGTGTTCCCTCTTTTACAGTGCCCTGGGGTAAAGCTGGACAGTGGATCGTCTACAGCCCCCTTATTCATACCAAAACTCTCCCCAACTAATAATAACTGACTCTATTTAAAGGATTATAATTATTCTGCAGATAGAGTTACATCTACAATGACTGTAGGTTACATACTGATGCAGACGAGCTGCAGTGCCTCTAAGGGCCCCCAGGGACCCCAGATACCGCTTGGGAACCACTGGTGAACAAGATCATATGGAAATGGCTGTTTGGAAGATCTTCAAATATACAATATAGTTTATCTCCAACGTCAAGAAATGGGAAAATGTGTCTAAAAAAAAAGGAAAAAAATAAGATGAAATGGGGGAAATGGTAAAGTTGAAAATAGGGACAAATGTGCAAAGGGTGAATACGAGGGGCGGGGCCTCGCTGAGGGAGGAGGAAGTGTCTATTGGGAAATACAATTTTTCATCTTTGTAGCCGTTTTCTGGCGGAATATAAACTTATTTATTACTTATGTGTATTTGCACTGTTACAAATAACCAATGCCATGTTCATGCGCCTTAACAGCTAATTCACAGACATAAAAATACCGTAGACATTTGCATAAATCATTACAAATAATGCAGATCTCAAAAGGTTTGCATTAAAATATGATAAACTTCTCTTGTGTCCTCACATTTGATTCCATTGTTTAACTTTACTTTTAAACTGGTTCAGGTCTGTTAAAGTGTTCCAGATGTGTGGCTCTTTACTGCCAGAGCTGTCTGACCAAAAGCTGTTCTGTATCTGGCTGGTCTGCAGTCTCCACTGACAGCGCCCTAGTGATGATCCCACCAGCTGCACATTTTTCAGTCATCCCTGCAGCGATATCGGGAGCGAGGTTGTTGACACATTAAAAAAACTATTTCACAAAAGAGTACTTCTTAAAGCAGTACTAAGTAACGTGTTTACCTTAATAAATCCTTTCCATAGTCCCTCTGGGGGTAATACAAGTGTTAATGGGATGATCGGAGGGTCTTTCATCTCCCCCTGGTGTCTCTGGAGAGAAAACCACAATTGCAACTTTCCTGCCACCGGGGCGGAGTCACCAATACACACTAATGGAATCACGAAGAAGAAGCTAACATGCTAACGGGCAAAGCTAACTGTGGGCTAGCACCACTTAAACAGTATTTACAGCCAAGTTTGAGTGAAAAAAATGATCTCCATTGTGTAACTGGATGAACAATATCCCTCTGTCCCTTTGTCTTTTCTGTCAGCATTTAATTTATTTTATAAGTTTTAATAAGTTTTAATAATTTAATAAGTTAAAAAATTGTAACTTGCAACACCTGCAGTTGCGCTTATGGCCTCTAAGGGCATGAGTTACTTAGTACTGCTTTAACATGTTCAAAACTTAAACGATTCTCAAATAGAGTCGAGTCTAAATCGAGTCCATGTGGATGTTTCTTCAGCAGATTGTTACAGCAGTCCTAGCTAGCGTTAGCATGTAGCATGATGCTACCATGAAGCATTACATTAGCATTCTCCGTTATTTATGTAAATATGGGCTGTTGAACCCCTTTACTCCTCTCCATGTCTCTGTATCTTTATTAAACTTAGTAGGAAGTCTTTAACTCGCCACTGCCACCTCAGGTCTTATGCGTAACTGCAGCCTCTATTGTCTGGAGATATTTTTTTCTTAAATTCATGCAGTTCTTATATTTGAAGAGTCTAGTGGCGCTAGGCTAGGGCAAGGCTAAAGCATTTCTATGGTATCAGTTAGCCTGCATAAAAAACAGTGTGACCCACTCCACAGTGCACCTGAGGTAAATCACTTATAACACCAGACTAACCATATAAATGTCTGTGTTAATAGAATCATTTAAAATAACTTATATTTGAGCAGCATCAGCTTCGTGGCTGTAAGCTAACGCAGCGGCGGAGTGATCTGCGAGAAAATAGTCCCTCAAAATGCGGTAATTCATGTGATACAAGGTCAGTTATATTTCAAACATGATTCTATTAACACAGACATTTATATGGTTAGTCTGGTGTTATAAGTGATTTACCTCAGGTGCACTGTGGAGTGGGTCAGACTGTTTTTAATGCAGGCTAACTGATACCATAGAAATGCTTTAGCCTTGCCCTAGCCTAGCGCCACTAGACTCTTCAAATATAAGAACTGCATGAATTTAAGAAAAAAATATCTCCAGACATCAACAACACTCTGGATAACTAGGAAATGAGGCCCTATGGCCATATATGGGCGACTCCAGAGATGCCGTCTGTATCTATGTGGGGGGATTATTTTTTTCTTCCCTTTTGTCGATGTAAATGTCGACGTCTGCAGCACATTTTTATATATTTCTGATGTTTGTAAAAGTATCGTTTCTTCATCGTTATCGAGAAAGTCTCAGAAATATTGCGATATTAATTTCTGTCAGTACCGCCCTGAGGAAACATGGTTCTGGTTTCCTCGTTGTCGGTTGTGTTTTTTCCATTTGTTTTCGCGGTGACAGCTCTGGTGAGTTTTCGGTGACTCCCTCCACAGTTTTCTCGGCGTGTCCCAAACAGACTGGCGAGGCGCGATCCGGGAGGTTTGGGTATTTGCAAACTGCGCTGGCCCTGCGCGTCGGCCGCGAGTCCCCGCGATGAGCCGCTCCTTTGTTCGGGCGACTCCGCGGGGAGCCCCCACCGTGCAGCCCCCATCGTGCCGCCCCCCTCCTCGCCATCGAGCACAAACCGGAGAGTGTGACGCCGCGTTCACACTCCCCGAAGCTCAAACCAAACACAACCTCAGGAACATGTGACGCTCCTTACAAGAGAACATTTGTGTCCAACAACTATTTCATTCTCCAGAGTCAGGTCAGTGTCGGCTTTAACACGGAACCAACGTCGTTTCATTTATATGATTCACATCGAGCTCTGCTTTGGTTATAAATACAAACCGACATGTGTTTTTCTAAACCCGGTGCCGATATTTTTGGCAGATTTTTCCAAATGTCTGATCCTGTGAAGCTTCTTAACTCTGTCAGTATTGAAGCCTTTGTACTAAAGGACTCGGTTTGTGACGCTGCCGTGACAGGAGGGTTAATCTCATCCACTAAAATCATCATCATCATTTTCATCATTAGTTAAAGTAATTTGACTAAAATTAGACTAAAATTACAGGTGAAAATTAGAATATCATGAAAAAGTTCATATATTTCTGTAATTCAACTTAAAATGTGAAACTAATATATGATAAACTCATTACATGCAAAGTCACATGTCAAGCCTTTGATGATTATGGCTTACAGTCCATTTTTAAAATACTCTTATTTTATTAGTTTAGTTTATTTGGTCGGGACAGAGCATGTTAATGAACACACATGGGTCTCAGGGCCGTCCCGTCTTTGCTCTGCTCGATCCTGTCAGACGTCTGAAGCTCAGCAGGAAGGGCCTGGTCAGTACTTGGGCCTGGGGGAATGTAGTGGTTGGTGGTGGTCAGAGGGCCCGATGGCACAGACTGGTCGCCTCAGTCTACCCCAGGGCAGCTGTGGCTACAACAGTAGCTTACCACCACCGAGTATGGAGTGACTGAATAATAACAACAGTGTAGCGCTTTGAGAAACTTGGTAATACAGGCTTGTAAAGTGCAATACAAGTGTAAGGCATTATTATTATTATCATGCATGTAAACAAGCTACACCGGAGTGTAGCCTTGGGCTAATTTCCCTCCGTCGTCCCCCATGCGCACTCTCATACACACTCTCATTCATCCTGGCCTATTGTACATGTTTTATTGGTAGGGGAAACCTACGCAGACACGAGGAGAACATGCAAACTCCACACAGAAAAGCCCAGGTGGGAATCAAACCCGAGACCTTCTAGCTGTGAAGCACGAGCGCTAACCCCCGTGCCGCCCTGATTTATTATGAGATTGATGATTTTTATGAGCTGAGCCATAATAATCAAAATAACAAATAAAGGCTTTACATTATGTCACTTTGCATGTAATGAGTCTTTCATATTTTAACTTCACAGTTTAAGTTGAATTACAGAAGTGAATACACTTTGTAACGATATTCTAATTTTCCGAGTTTCACTTAAATAAATATTTTCATTGACTAAATATGACAAAATAAAAGAAGAGACTAACTCTGGTCTGGTTCATGAAGCAGAGGACCTGCTTTAACAAGGATTATAATGCTGCATATTATAAAGTCGAGATTAATCTTGATTCAGTCGACTAAAACGAGACTGAAATTGAAGAGAAGATGTTGTATTCATGTTCAGCAGGTGCCAATACGACTCTACAAGAGAGAAACACTCATTATATTATTTGACAGTGATTGGATTCACATTGTCTTCTTCTACTGCCCCAACATCACGCTCATGTTTCTGAATACTGTCTCCACTGTTAGACGCCTTTATGAGGAAATAATTAGACCGTAGTTCATCTGAGCTGGAACAGAGGACTTTGAACTTTGAAAATGTAAATTGGCCTCAGGAACTACAGAGAAATGAGCAACACACTAAGACTAGAAATCTGCATAAAGACAGTTGCCATAGTTACCGCCTCTATTTTAAACTATAGGCTCTTTAGAAGGTTGTGACGTCACATGAACGCAGCTTATTCTTCATTTCAAAGCAAATCTGAACCTGTCACTCCCTCCTTCAGCACCACGGACAGTAAATCTACTCCAGTCCTGGACTTCTGTCACCGAGGAACATTTAGTTACTTTTACTGAAGTAACAAAACCTGTACTGGATGTGTTAAATGTTCAATGTGATGCAGGAATTGAACCCAGGACCGTGTTGCAGCACCGATCCACTGTGCCTCCCCTCCTCCTCCTCCTCCTCTCTGTGATGAACGTGTGAAGAGTGTTTGCAGGTGCGTGTGAACAGGTGACCCGCTGCCTTCAGGTGTAAGACTCGCTGTGGGAATTTTCACCGGCGCCGCCGCGTTAAACGCTCCATTAGTGACAAATGTGCTCACTTTGGAAAGCCGTCACTTCAGGGGTGTCACATTAATTTGTCTCATATTTCCCTTTGAAAAAGCGCCGCAAAAGAGAAACGCTTTCTCATCAGAGTTCACCCACAAAAGGTTTTCCTCAGCGAGAAGAAACAAACCAGGGAGATTCTGCTGCATTTCATTAAAACTCTGTCTTTACCATGTTTATTCCATCAGTCCCCTCCTCTACATGGAGGACATGAAGCTGCTAAGAATGAGCGAGACATGGACTCACTGATCCACCCGGATCTACAGGGCAGACACTAGGATGTCATTCGGACTAGAGAAGTGTGGTCGGATGGTGACTAAGAGAGGGAAGACAAAAAACCCAAGATAAGTTTAAAGAAATTATCTTTGCAAAGAGACCAGGAGGTCTCAGTATCCCAGATATTCTTAATTATTATATTGCATTTGTGATGGGGCACAAGTTGGGGATTTTATTTTTACTTGTGTTTATTATGGTGTGTATTTTAACTGCATGTTTTGAGTGTTTTATCCTTTTATTGTGGATTTTTAATTATATATATTTTAGACATCGCCTTTTAGCTTGTTGCCCCTAACAACCCCAACACGTGCCACTTCTGGCCAATCAATCGCCTCCTGCAATCGGACGCACCTGCAGGTGGACTGGAGAGGGGACTTAAGGAGCGCGAGGACATGGAGTGAGGACCGGGCGACCCGACACGGGACGGGGTACCGGGCGCCAGCTACGCTGATGCGGGGCCGCGGAGGGAAAGGCGCAGAGACCTGGGACGAGCACCACGAAGCGGAACCCAGCAGCGGGGGAGTGGGTGTAAGTATTACGTACTGGGAGTAGTGGTGCTCATGGACGGTCTCTGGTGTGCTGCCTTCTCCGCTGGCCCCTCGTGTGCTGTTTTGTGCAGGTGATCCGAGGCACGGACCCGAGAAGCCTCGGACCAGCGAGAGCGTCCTCCGCCTGTCAGCCATGTCCCTGTCCCGTACAAGAAGGAGATCCGCGTGGATCCACAACAGCCCCATGATTCCTTCGTCGTTTTTATAGTTGTTTTTAATACTAACATCCATATTTTATTAGGCCTAAATAAATTGTTTAATTCCTTTTTAACTTGTATTGTTTTATTGATTGCACCACCTACTTAGGCTCCCATTGCCCTTTTTTAACCTGTTACACATTCATCACTAGATATGGTCTGATTTGGGGTTACAAGAAGGTACGGGAGGAAGGAAGTTGGGATTGGCTGGAGGAACAGCCTTTTCACTATCATCACTATGTCATCACCCATACCTACCTGCCAAACTGGATAACCCTATTAATAATAATATAATATGGCTATTACAGCGGCAGGGAATCCTTTGACAAATAGGGTGTGGAAAGAACATAATATACTACACATCTCTGATATTATTCATAAAGGCTCATTGTTGCCCTTCGAGAAACTGGCTAGTAAATATAACCTACTGTATATACAAAGGCCTTTCTGCAATATGCCCAAATAGCTTCAATCTGCTCCAAATTACCTAAAGAATGTTTTGATTATGATAGTGAAATGGATAATACATGTAAAGAGTTAATAAAGGGACTGTTTCTGGGCTATATAAATTGCTCAATTGCTCCGATTGTACGGTAAATATCTGTACACAATCACAGTGGGAACAGGATGTAGGCCAAATAATATCCATGTCAGAATGGAAACTAATCTGGCGGAATATAACGAAATATCCAAATCAGTGAGACTTAAGATGATACAGTTTAAAACACTGCATAGAGCTTATGTAACACCAGCCAAACACAAACTGATAGACCCGCAGGTACTGATTTATGCTGGGGAGGTTGCGGTTAATCCACATGTTATGGTATTGTCCTGAGATTAATCATTTTTGGACGCAAATAGTTCGTGCAATATCTAAGTTCTTGAATGTCAACCTTTGTCTCTGTTTTGTCTCATATGGTATTTTGTATCTCCCATGTCTTTTTGTCCTTGTTGTATGTCCGGTCTGATGTCTAGTCTTTCGTGCTTGTTTCTATGTTGTCTAAATCAATAAAATGTTAATAAAAATAAAAAATAAACTCTCTCTTTTTGATGTTTATTCCATCAGTCACCTCCTCTACATGGATGACATCAAGCTGTACGCTAAGAATGAGCGAGACATGGACTCACTGATCCACCCGGATATACAGTGCAGACACTGGGATGTCATTCGGACTAGAGAAGTGTGGTCGGATGGTGACTAAGAGAGGGAAGGTAGTCCACACAGAAGGGGTCTCACTCCCAGAAGGAACAATAGCAGACATACAAGTACCTCGCAATCCCACAAGCAAATGGAAACCTCGAAGAGATGACAAGGAAAGCGGCTATGGCCAAATAACGAGTAAGGCAGGTCCTAAGAAGCAGCTCAATGGCAAGAACAAGTCCCGGGCAATAAACAGCTACGCCCTGCCAGTAATCAGATACCCTGCAGGAATAATAAGCTGGCCAAAGGATGAGATACAGACCACAGATGTTAAGACACGAAAGCTCCTAACCATGCATGGAGGGTTCCACCCAAAACCCAGCACCCTGAGACTGTACACTAGCCGTAAGGAAGGAGGCCGAGGACTAGTGAGCGTGAGAGCCACTATTCAGGATGAAACATCCAAGATCCATAAGTACATCAAGGACAAGGCTCCAACAGATGACGTGCTCAGTGAATGTCTCAGACAATGGGGAACAGAAGATGAGGCGCTGGAGGTCCCGTCATGGGAGGACAAGCCCCTACACGGCATGTACCACCGAAACATAACTGAAGAAATCCTACCAATGGCTGGACAGAGCTGGCCTGAAGGACAGCACAGAGGCTCATCATGGCTGCACAGGAGCAGGCCTTGAGCACCAGAGCAATAGAGGCCCAGATCTATCACACCAGACAAGACCCCAGGTGTAGACTGTGCAAAGAGGCCAATGAGACAATCCAGCACATAACTGCAGGGTGTAAGATGCTGGCAGGGAAAGCTTACATGGATCGCCATAACCAAGTGGCTGGCATAGTGTACAGGAACATCTGTGCAGAGTATGGGCTGGAAACCCCAAGGTCAAAGTGGGAAACACCTCCAAAGGTGGTAGAGAATGACCGAGCCAAGATCCTGTGGGACTTCCAGATACAGACGGACAGAATGGTAATGAACCAACCGGACATTGTAGTGGTGGACAAAGAGCAGAGGAAAGCCGTGGTGGTTGCCTTCACTCTCCAGGCCTTCTCTAGCTCTTCTCTGAGCCCCTGGTATTTCTCTAGTTTCTCGTGTTCCTTTTTCCTGATGTTGAAGTCGCTTGGTATTGCTATGTCAACCACCACGGCTTTCCTCTGCTCTTTGTCCACCACTACAATGTCCGGTTGGTTCATTACCATTCTGTCCGTCTGTATCTGGAAGTCCCACAGGATCTTGGCTCGGTCATTCTTTACCACCTTTGGAGGTGTTTCCCACTTTGACCTTGGGGTTTCCAGCCCATACTCTGCACAGATGTTCCTGTACACTATGCCAGCCACTTGGTTATGGCGCTCCATGTAAGCTTTCCCTGCCAGCATCTTGCACCCTGTAGTTATATATATATATATATATATACAGTATATATATATATATATATATATATATATATATACGTATATGTATAATGAAAATGAGGATGAAAATGCACAGTTTTGACAAAAAAGACGAAAATGCGACAACGTGACAGGTCTTAGCTTTCAAATGAGGCGTTGTTGCTCTCCAGTCGAGAAGCTTTTAGATTTGGGTAAAGCTGTACAGGGGGAAATGCGCTCGGTTCAGGCGGTAAGAGATTAAACCTGGCTCTGTCCATTATTCAGATTGTTCAGTAAATATGGGACATATTGGACTTTTTAGGCATAAAACGCCTTATTTCTATATGAAAACATGAAGTGACAGAAAACCTGCAAAACATTTTCCTCATATTTATGTCATTAATCTACATTGAAAGTTTCACATTGATTTCTCTACATTTAATTATTTTCCCCGTTCTCCTGCAGCGTCTCTCCTTTAGTTATGTGTTTCAGGTTCAGACACATTTCGTCTCATTTAAAGCCTTTTTAGCCCGTCTTTAGCCCTGGACTGATCTCCGTTAAGTCCTGGAGACTCTGCTGTTTGATGAGACGTTTGTAGGAGGTGAAGCTTGTTGGATTACAGAGTTTTCTTCGCGCTCTGACCGTTCTCTCTCAGTGACTGACAGCTTGTTTGTGCCGAGGCTCAGATGGAGTTTCTGTTTAAAGACCTCGGAGCCGTGTTGTGTCCGGGTTATTTAAATCCTCCCTCTCTCTCGTCTGAGTCACCGTGTGCTTTACTTTGTCCTTATTCAGCCCTGAGCCAGACAAACGGCCCAGTTTATGCTTTCAACCAGTTATAACAGGACCACATTATAACAGGACCACATTATAACAGGACCACATTATAACAGGACCACATTATAACAGGACCAGGTTATAACAGGACCACATTATAACAGGACCACGTTATAACAGGACCAGGTTATAACAGGACCACATTATAACAGGACCAGTTAAACAGGACCATTATAACAGACCAATAAACAGGACCACATTATAACAGGACCACAACCATTATAACAGGACCACTTATAACAGACCCATTATAACATTATAACAGGACCATGTTATAAACAGGACCACGTTATAACAGGACCACGTTATAACAGGACCAGGTTATAACAGGACCACGTTATAACAGGACCACGTTATAACAGGACCACATTATAACAGGACCACGTTATAACAGGACCACGTTATAACAGGACCACATTGTAACGGACCACATTATAACAGGACCAGTTATAACAGGACCAGGTTATAACAGGAACCACATGGTATAACCATTGTTATAACGGACACATTATAAACAGGCCACCTTAAACAGACCACATATAACAGGACATGTTATAACCAGGACCACTTTTATACAGGACCAACATTTAACAGGCACATATACAGGACCATTAATAACAGGGCCATGTTTACAGGACCCATTGTAGTATAAGGCACATTATACAGGACCACTTTAACAGGACCACATTATAACAGGCACATTATAAAGACCATGTTATAAGCGGACCACTTATAACAGGAGCCACATTATACAGACACACTCTTAACGGATCACATTTATACAGGCCATGTTATAACAGGAACATTATACAGGACAGGTTATAAACAGACCAGCATTTATAACAGGACCAGGTTTATACGGACTCACTTATAACAGACCACATTGTACAGGACCACATATAACAGGGCCATGTGTTCATAACAGGACCACATTTACAGGACCACATATAACAGGACCACTTATACAGGACCATGTATAAGCGACCACATTAAACAGGACCAGGTTATAACGACCAGTTATAACAGGAACACATTATAACAGGACCACAATTATAACAGGAACCAATTATAACAGGACCAGGTTATAACAGGACCAGTTTATAAACAGGACCAAATATTATGACAGGACCACATTGTAACAGGAACACTTATACCAGGACCACATTATAACAGGACCATTATAACAGGACCACTATTAACAGACCATGTTATAACAGACCACATTTATAACAGGACCACATTAAATAAAACAAGGACCACATTAATAACAGGACCACATTATAACAGAACCACATTATAACAGGACCACGTTATAACAGACCACGATTTAAGACAGACCCACGTCCTTATAACAGGCCACATAATATAACAGGGACCACTTATAACAGGACCACATGTTAACAGGACCATGTTTAACAGACAAACTTAACAGGACCACATTCTATACAGAGACCACATTATAACGCACCAATTATAACCGGACCATGTTATACAGGACACCTTTACAGGACCACATTTAACAGACCACATATAACAGGACCATTTATAACGGACCACAGTATACAGAGCCATTATACAGGACCACATATACAGGACATGTTTAAACAGGACCACATCTATAACGGACCACATTATACAGGGACCATATTATACAGGACCACGTATATACAGGACCACATTAACAGGACCACCATTATAACAGGACACGTTCCTAACAGACCACCTTATAAACAGGACCATTATACAGGACAACTTATACAGGACCACATTATAACGGACCAGTGTATAACAGGCCAATTATAACAGGACCACTTATCACAGACCATGTTATACAGGACCACATTATAACCAGGACCACATATAACAGGACCACATTATAACCGGACACATTATACAGAACATTGTTATAACAGGAACCACATTATCAACGGACAGGTCTATACAGGACCATTATACAACAGACACACTTATAACCGGACACATTATAACCGGACCAGGTTAACAGGACCACATTATAAAGGACCACTTATAAGACCAATATAACAGACCACATTATAACCGGACCAGGTTAACAGGAGGGGGCTCAGGCGGGTCGCCAGAACCAGGCTTGCAGTTTCAAATCTTTCTGCTTTGATAAGAATAATTAACTTCTCTGTGCTTTTCAAAGCAGCCCTGGGGCAGGCTGCATAGAAGCGAGGCTGGCCCATTGTTTCGCCACTGCCACACACACACTCTATTCATCCTGCCTGTTGTACAGTGTTTAGTGGAGGTGAAAACCTACGCAACACTCGAGGGAACGGCAACTCCCAAGCAAAGCCCCGTCGGGGAATCAAACCCGGGACCTTCTAGCTCTGAGCAGAGCACTAACCGCTGTGCCATCGTCTGCCTCTGTGCGAGGACCAGTTTTTGTCTCGACCTGCTGTTGTTTCAACCTGACCTTTTGTTCTGCTCCGTCCTCAACGTGTCATGTGACATCGCCGTGAGTGTCAATCCTGAATGAAGTGATAAAGTTAGACATACCTCCCTGTCCCGGTTCCGTCCTGACACGTTTCCTGATCCACTGGTTCTGCTTGTTTCTCTCTGAGCGATTGTCAGAGCTCAAAGAAAGTTTTCTTGGTAAGTGGCATTTCCTCCATGGTAGGCACTGGTTACTTGAAGTAATAATGATTAAATTCCTTTATATATCTTTAAATTACTCTTTACATTCTAACTGGACTTTACTGATTATTGTGATTTCAAAAGACTAACTAGATTGAGTTACTTTTTTGGTACAGTCATCATCCTCTGCCTGAATTGACCGGTTACATCAGCCGCCTGAAGTTCATTTTACAGAAACAGAACAACGCTCCACACTTCAGTGCTGTATGTCCATTCTCTCTCTCTCTAATGTCCTCTCTCTCTCTATGTCTCTCTCTCTCTCTATGTCCATCTCTCTTCTATGCTCCATCTCTCTCTCTATGTCCATCTCTCCTCTCGTATGTCCATCTCCTCTCTCTCTATGTCCATCTCTCTTCTCTATGTCCATGCTCTCTCTCCTATGGTCCATCTCTCTCTCTCTCTATGGTCAATTCTCTCTCTTCTATGTCTCTCTCTCTCTATGTCCATTCTCTCTCTCTCTCCTATGCCATCTTCTCTCTCTAGGTCTCTCACTCTCATGTCCATCTCTCTCCTCTTACTGGTCCATCTCTTCTCTCTATGTCATCTTCTCTCTTATGTCCATCTCTCTTCTCTCCTAATTGTCCATGCTCTCTCTCTTGTCCATCTCTCTCTCTCTATGTCCATCTCTCTCTTCTGTCCATCTCTCTCTCTTGTCATCTCTCTCGTCGTATGTCCATCTCTCTCTCTCTATGTCATCTCTCTCTCTATTTGGTCATCTCTCTCTCTATGTTCATCTCTCTCTCTATGTCCATCTGCTTCTTCTCTGATGTCCATCTCTCTCTCTATGTCCATCTCTCTCTCTAGTCCTCTCCTCTCTCTATGTCCTCTCTCTCTCTCTCTATGTTCATCTCTCTCTCTCTATCCATCTCTCTCTCTCTCGTCTTATGTCATCTCATCCTCTTGTCCTCTCTTCTCCTATGTCATCTCTACTCTCTATGTCATCTCTCTTCTCTAGTCCATCTCTCTCTCTATGTTCCATCCTCTCTCTATGTTCATCTCTCTCTCTATGTCCATTCTCTCTCTCTCTATGTCCATCTCTCTCTCTCTATGTCCATCTCTCTCTCTCATTCCATCTCTCTCTCTATGTCCATCTCTCTCTCATGTCCATCTCTCTCTCTATGGTCCATCTCTCTCTCTATGTCCATCTCTCTCTCTATGCCAGTCTCTCTCTCTATGCCATCCTCTCTCCTCTATGTCGCTACTCTCTCTCTATGCATCTTCCTCTCTCTATGTCATCTCTCTCTCTATGTCATCTCTCTCTCTATTACAGCTCTCTCTCTCTCTATGTCCATCTCTCTCGTCTATGTTCATGACTCTCTCTCTCTATGTCCCATCTCTCTCTCTATGTCATTCTCGTCTCTCCCTATGCCCATCTCTTCTCTATGTCCATCTCTCTCTCTCTCTATGTCCATCTCTCTTCTTCTCTATGTCATTCTCTCCTCTCTATGTCCATCTCTCTCTCTCTCTATGTCATCTCTCTCTCTCTCTTATGTCCATCTCTCTCTCTATGTCATCTCTCTCATCTCTATGTCCATCTCTCTCTCTATGTCCATCTCTCTCTCTATGTTATTCTCTTCTCCTATGTCCATCTCTCTCTCGTATGTCCATGCTCTCTCTCTAGTGTCTCTCCTCTCTCTCTATTCCATGTCTCTCTCTCTATGTCCATGCTCTCTCTCTAATGTTCATCTCTCTCTCTCTATGTCCATTCTCTCTCTCTATGTCCATTCTCTCTCTCTCTATGTCCATCTCTCTCTCTCTCTATGTCCATCTACTCTTTATGTTCATCTCTCTCTCTTGTTCATCTCTCTCTCCTTATCCATCTCTCTCTCTATGTCATCTCTCTCTCTATGTCCATCTCTCTCTCTCTCTATGTCCATCTTCCTCTCTACTCTTATGTCCATCTCTTCTCTATGTCCATCTTGCTCTCTCTATGTCTCTCTCTATCTATGTCCATCTCTCTCTCTCTATGTCCATTCTCTTTCTATGGTCCATCTCTCTCTCTATAGTCCATCTCTCTCTCTTATGTCCATCTCTACTCTCTTGTCCATCTCTCTCTCTATAGTCCACTCTCTCTCTCTTGTCCATCTCTCTCTCTCTATGTCCACTTCTCATCTCTGTTCATCTCTCTCTCTATGTCCATCTCTCTCTCTCTATGTCATCTCTCTCTCTCTATGTCCACTCTCTCTCTATGTTTCATTGGCTTCTCTCTCTAGTTCCATCTCTCTCTCTATGTCATGCCTCTCTCTCTGTCATCTCTCTCTCTATGTTCATCGGTCTCTCTCTATTGTCCAATCCTCTCTCTCTCTGGCCATCTCTCTCTCTATGTTCATCTCTCTCTCTAGTCTCTCTCTCTCTCTATGGTCCATCTCTCTCTCTTCTATGTCCATCTCTCTCTCTCTCTATGTCCATCTCTCTCTCTCTCTGTCCATCTCTCTCTCTCTATGTACATCTCTCTCGTCTCTATGTCCATCTCTCTTTCTATGTTTCATCTCTTCTCTAGTGTCTCTCTCTCTCTCTATGTCCATTTCTCTCTCTGGATGTCCATGCTCTCTTGTCTATGTCCATCCTCTCTCTCTAAGTGTCCATCTCTCGTCTCCTCTATGTCCATCTCCTCTCTATGTTCATCTCCTCTCTCTATGTCTCTCTTCTCTCTTGTCATCTCCTCTTCTCTATGTCCATCTCTCCTCTCTCTCTATGTCCATCTCTCTTCTCCGTATGTCCATCTCTCTCTCATGTCCATCTTCCTCTATGTCCATCTCTCTCTCTCTATGTCTTCTCTCTCCTATGTTCATCTCTCCTCTATGTCCATCCACTCTCTCTCTAGTTATCTCTCTCTCTATGTCTCTCTCTCTCTCTATGTCCCATGACCTCTCTATTCCACTCTCTCTCTCTAAGTCCTCTCTCTCTCTATTTTCATTCTCTCTCTCTATGCCATCTCTCCTCTCTCTATGTTCAATCTCTCTTCTCTATGTCCTCTCTCTCTCTATGTCCCATCCTCTCTATGTATCATCCCATCTCTCTATGTCACTCTCTCTCTATGTTCTCTCCTCTCTAGTCCTCCCTCTCTATGTCCATCTCTCTCTCTCTCTATTCATCTCTCTCGTCTCTCTATGTCCATCTCCTCTCTT
>VHKM01001181.1:0-98283 GCA_007210695.1 Neogobius melanostomus
AAAAAGAGAGAGATAGAAATTCTGTCCATAAAGTATGAACAGAACGGTGACATAGGGCAGCCCGCTGCGGAGACCAACACGCACCGGAAAACAAGTCTGACTTACTGCCCGCAATGCGAACCAAGCTTCCCTGCTGGCGGGTCCATAACAGGGAACGGAAAACAGCCCTTTTTAGCAAGAGGGCCCAGACACCATACTCCCGGAGCACCCCCCACAGGCGCACCAACAGGGACACGGTCGACGCTTTCTCCAAATCCACAAATCCGCACATGTTGGACTGGTTTTGGGGCGAAACTCCCACGAACCCTCGAGCATCCGATGAAGGGTATAGAAGCTGGTCAGTGTGCCCCACGACCCGGGAACCGAAAAACCGCATTGTTTTTTCCTCCTGAAATCCGAGGTTCGACTATCGCCGGAAAATCCTCCTCTCCAGCACACCCTGGAGGTAAAAAGACCTTAAAACCCGGGAGGCCCTGAGAAGTGTGAATCCCTGCTTAAATGGAGCAGCACCCTGCCCTGAATAAGAACCTAGTGAAGCAGAAAATACTTTGGGTAACAAACAGATTTCAGCATCAACAAAGCTAAATCAAACCCCTTGATCTTAAATGCCACACATCACATTTTATAACAGTTTCCAAGGAATGAAACCACACAACACCGCGCATTGCCATTTATTTATTATTGCATATCAACAATATAAATCAAAGAGAGACAATGTAAAAGTGGCTCTGACCGTTTGACATTTGAACCGTATCATTAAAATGCTACGCTTGTGTTTCTCATCTAAGGAAAGAGAAGTGAGAAGAGAAGTAGGGAATGTATTTAATATTGCACCTGTTGATTGTGTTGTATGTCTGTGGATGTACTGTTTTTATTGGGCCCGTACTGGCACTTACTCTGCAAATGAAGTTCCTAATGAATAAATTAAGGGAATTTGAATTTGAATTGAATAATATACAAGAGATACTGTAGATGGTCAACCATTCAGCCCCATTCATAGGAATGAGCCCATGTGGCCTGTGAAAATAACATGGCTGCTCAATCTCCTCCTACAGAGCATGTTCCTTAACCCCTTAACCACCACATGAACCGAGCACATTTGGCATTACATAAATCAAAAAGCTTCTTGAAAAAAGTGTCAAGATCGTGACATAACGAAAGAAAAACAAGGATGAAAACGCAACAAAAAAGTGGTAAAAGTACAATAAAAAAGTGATTAAAATAACTATGAAAAGGGGGTCATTTATACCCATTACATTCATAAATGTTTTTGTCTCAGTGCTCCAAACAGATCCTGTATCAGATGATAATCACCTGCCTTTCCCTTTAGTTCAAATTAGATTTTTTCCAATTGAATATGTTTCATTACATCATGTAGTAAATTAATAAAGGATGGAGTTTTTTTTTTTTTCCAATTTAGTAGGATCAGTCTTCTAGCCAGCACTGAGACAAATGTAATAACAGTATTCTGTTTGTTAGTAAGAATAGCAGTTACTGGAGGTACTCCAAAAAGTGCAAGCACAGGGTCAGGGTGTAACTGTGTTCCACAAACGTCAGACATCAATTTGAAAATTTTAGTCCAGCAAGCTGCCATGCTAGGACAGTTCCAAAAAGCGTGAGTCAGTGGAGCCCGGCCCCGGCCGCACTTTTCATTTGTGGATTTTACCTCAGCTTTTAACACTCCATATCTTAGTTAGTCGGCTTTTAAAGGATTTTAGTTTGAGCAAGAACCTTGTGTGGTGGATTCTTAGCTTCTTCCTGTCTGCAGTTCCACTGGTTCACCACAAGGGTGTGTCCTGTCCCCTCTGCTTTTTATCCTGTACACCAGCATGATGCAGGGCCAATATGAAAACATTCTGAAGTATGCTGACGACTCCGTGATTGTGAGCTTGCTCCAGGATGGGGAGAGCAGCCATGGGCCATTGTACAGGACTTTAAGTGGTGTGAGGACTCGTATTTGGTCATGAACATAAAGAAAACAAAAGACATGGTTATTGATTTTAGAAAAAACAGCCACAGTCTCTTTCCAAGGAGAGACTGTGGCTGGTTTGGTTTATCCATTTCTTGGGTATAAATAATATTCATTAGTCTCCTTACATTAAAGAACAACTGTCTGTCTTTTATAAACCCCGTCTGGTCTGGAGATCTGGGTGTATATTTTCCAAACGTGTAGCTAAAACTTTCACTAAGATTTTTTAATCCACATTAAGTAAGTTATGGGCCGGAGTGAGATACTGGCTTCATAAAATGATGGGGGCAGAGAACCTTTCACCAGTGCCTCATTGAACCCTTGTAATAAGAGAGGAGAGATCTGATCCTTAACAAGCTTGTAGAACTCTTCCGTGTAACCATCTGGGCCTTTGAATTTTGCATTTTATTTATTGCTTGTTTTACTTCCTCCAATGTTATCAGCTTTTCTAATAAATATTTTGCTTCGTATTGTATATATAGTATTTGGGGAATATTAATATTAAGGTCTCTGAAAAAGTTATCCATTATTGCAAAGTCTCCTGTGGACTCAGATGTATACAACTTAATATAACATTCCTTAAAAGTCTCATTAATTTCTTTTGGATCAATTGTTGGGTAGAATCATTCCTAGTTTCAGCTATAGTTCTTTAAGTTGGGATGCCAAGAGCCTTCCTACCTTTTGTCCATTTGCTGTCTCTCAGTAGTATATAACAAATTAAGTTCAGTTTGAAGATACAGCTTTTTTTATTATAGAGGTCAGGGGTGGGAGAAACGGCGTATTGCTGGTCTATGTTAGAGATTTCATTCATAATCTTAAATTCTTTCTTTCTTACGTTTTTTATTACTTGTCCACGTAAGTGTGACATTCACTATGTGTGATAACATAGTTTTTATTGTTAGTATTTAGTATTTTGGAAAATAGACAGTCGAGACGCAGTGTGAAAGGGAACAGTGCAATGCCGATTTTGCCCACAAGATGGCAGCACACGTTGGGAGACAGCTCGAGGCGTTCTGTACCCTGGTAGAAGCAGAACGCCAAGACAATGAAAGAATAACGTCTCCGTCTCTTTATTAGCCTGGAAAAATCCAGACTCACCGCTGTACCGGCGAGTGAGTCTGGTCACTGTTGCGTCAAATCCATTTCCCACAGCGGTACATACGCAAGCAAACAGGAAGCGGAATAAACCAATCAGCGAAGGACGGGCGTCTGCCATTGATGCGGTGTTATTAGCGGTTTTGCGTTAATATTTGCGCAGGATTAGGAATCACGAAACTCACCTACTGTCGATGTGTTTTTGGTCATTTACCGCCGATTGGAGACACGCTTTCTCTCTTTCGTGCGTCGTTCGTAGATTGTTATTGAGGGGACTTCCGCGTCCCGTGAGTGACGCTAACAACACGTCACGGCAAATAAACGAATCTGATTGCACGTGAACGGATTGATTTTGCGAAAGCCACGAACGAGGGCAGAGTGACCAGACTGATCCCCCGCTGGATAAAAAAATACAGAGGGGAATCATTCTGGTCTCACCAGGCTATCTCTTTATTATTCTCCAGGTTGGTACAATGTCACCAAACACAAAGCCTATGTATATTAGGAGTACAAAAGATAACACATGTTAAGTATCTAGCCTGTGCCAGAATGCATTGTTATAGACTTATTTTTAGTATGAGAATTAGCATTGTGCTAACATGCGCTAGTGCATAGCTTCGCAGCGTGCTCAGTCCTTGAACTTAGAATTGGCTCATTATTTTATTTTTGACTCGCCTTTTACTTTAGCCCAGTCCTCTACATAGAAATGTTGAAAATATTGTTATTGCAAATGTAGAATGACACAAGTCTTGTGTTGTGGCCTAACCCTGTCAATGCCTATGTGTTATAATACTTTATACCATGGTCTGGGTGAATACTCGATTCTGATGATCGAGAGGATTGATGAAGCAGCAGTCAGGATGTCTTATGCAGGAGAAGTTTATTTGCCATCGTTACGGGACCCGGAGACATGAACTCAAGACATTGTGCTAGTCCTAACATTCAAGTCTGTCTATGCTTCCACAGAAGAGATGTAAATAGCGTCCAAGAGCGTCATACTCACACGTAAGCAAAGCATTCCGTGGCATGATAGTAGGCGCCTGAGCACCACAGTCAAGGCCATAACGGAGATATGGGTAGTATGACATTACAGTTTGACCCAGTATGATAAATAGCGATTTAATGTTATCCCTAACAGCGATGATGCTAACGTGAAGGTGCGGCTTGCGCTGGGGCCGTGATTGGGTGATTGGTGAAGGCTGCAGGTACGTCTCCAGGTTGAATTTGCGCTGAAGCTTCATCTTTATCTTTGAGGTGAGTCTCCAGTAGAAAACCAATATCTGTAACCAGTTTTTCTAGATGGGAGAAAATATTACCTTGCTTCAAAAGCCCATTAAGACCTTTGCAGTTCCAAGAAACTACCGTGACTTTACCCTGTACTACGCTAGTTAAAGTAAATTACCACCATTCATGATCATAACCACGGGGGACGGGTTTTTTAATGAAAAAAACAATCATAACATTCCTAAACTCAAAATTAATCTAGCAAACTTTGTGACTAACATATCTCTGAATGAATTGGATCAAGCGGTTCATACATTCAAACTAAACAAGTCTCCAGGTTCTGATGGCCTGACTTGAAACTTTTATAAACATTTTTGGACTGAGATATGGGAAATGTTACTTGAAGTATTTAGGGAAGCTACTGAAAAAGAAAACTTCCCACCAACAATGAAACAAGGAGTAACAGTTCTTATCCCAATACATGGAAAAGATAAAACATTTGTAGACAATCTCAGACACTCATGAATAATGGTTATAAAATTTGATCCCATGTCTAGGCTTCAAGACTAAAAACTACGCTCCCTGAAGTCATTAGCCTGACTCAGACAGGATTCATGAGAAACAGATCAATACATGACAACATTCGCCTAGTGTTTGACTTACTCGATTATGAAGATTTTATTCATGATGATAATAGCTTTCTGCTTTTCTTAGATTTTAAAATTTGAGCACACCTTTCTTATCACAAGCTTTGCAAATTTTTGGTTACGGACCAAAGATTGTTAACGTTATGCAAGTGTTTGATAAATACAGAAATATTATCTTAAAGTACTACAAGTCCATTTGAGGTATTATTCAGAGCTGTCCTTGCAGTCCTGGGCTATTTATTTTAGTAAATTCAATAGTTATCCACCTTAAAAATATCCAGACTCTGAAAGGAATTTAAATTTTTGGTCAAGAACTCATTATTAGTCGGTACGCAGATGACACCACTCATAAGCCAAAAAATGTAAAATCCCCACCTGCATTTAGAGATTTCATTCATGAGTTTAACCTGTATTGCAAATCTTTAAAAGTTATGAAATTAACAAAAGCAATAGAGCTTCTAAATCAAATACAACATTATAAATAAATTAACTGACCCTTATACCTGTAGTAAGACATTTTGTTTATTTATTAATGTGCCTTGACATGCTATGAACTGTTAAGTGCCTTACAGTTTGTAAATGTTGAAAAAGAAGAAGAAGAAAAAACTCACAAGTTAAATGGATGCAAGGATTTTGAAGCTGCTATCAAATAAGGGTCCTATGTTAAATGTCACTTGACCTGTTAAGATGTTTTAATTGAAATAGCTTTTGATTTCAGTATATATGACCTCCTAATGCTTCAAATTCAACAAATGACCATTTTCAGTTCTTTACAACCTGTAAAATGTATTGAAGGTGTTGTTGTGCATAATAATTCTGAACAATACATTTTGAGTTGTTTATTATATTTTTATTTATTGGGAGGTTTTTTCAATCACATTCAATGATCCTCTAACAGTTAAAGACTTGTAAATTATGCTGACTGGCAATTTAGAAAATCTGACAAAAATATCATTTGCATAATTGTGAACATAGCTACTGTAAACTTTTATTTTTCAATGATAAGTTTGTCCAGTGGCTTTATCATAGAAGATTACATCAGAGTATCCGTAATCTCTGAGATCTGAGGTTGGTGCTGGCTTTGTTCTGATGCAGGTTTTGGGAGCAGCAGCAGGTCCCACTCCCAGAGCGGTTACGGCTCTCACTTTGACGCTGTACTCGGTGTCGGGTTTCAGGCCGGTCACAGTGACGTCTCCCGCTTCCTCCTGACGTTGCTGCTTCCATTCCTCCTGTTCTTTCTCACAGAACTCCACTCGGTATTCAGTGACGTTGTGCGCCCCCTCTGATGGGGCGTTGAAGTGCAGGCTCACAGTGCTGTCTGTGACTTCCTTCACAGTCACAGGTTTAGGTTTAGAAGGAGGCTCAAAGTAATCATCGACTCTGAGCCCTTCTTCATACAGGTAAATGGCTGAACCTTCATGGTTCTTATCTGCTAAACCCAAGGCCAGGAACCGAAGGATCTTTTTGTCCTTGTCCTTGTTGGCCTCTGCAAAATCACCGAAACGTTTAGCTTTGCGTTTCACCAAGTCGAACACGTCTTTAGAGCTGTACCAGCGGCTGGGCTCCGGAGCGTCAGTGCTGTCGGACTGAGTTTCTTCTTTAAGTATTGGTCTAACTCTAAGAGGAACGGCTCAGTGCTGTCCAGAGAGGTCAGCATGAACACCAGGGCGTTCTCCGAGTCACACACTTTGTATGTGAGATCGTTTTCAGAAGGGACCATTGTGGTGTTTTTCATCAGTTTCATCAGCGTTTTCATGGTGTTGACCTCTTTATTCTTCTCCTCCATCCACTGCTTCAGTCTGTGGCCGCTAACCGGACTCTCAGCCGCCTTCTTCAGGACTTCTGCCAGAGCCGCCTCCTCCTCTCCTCCTCCACGGATCGATCGAAGCTTCTGGGCCAATGTTCGTTGGAGTCCCAGCTTGAACTCGGAGCACAGAGCTTTGAAGGTTTTGATCTTTTTGGAAAGTTGTGAGAAGTTCTGGCCTGCAGGACTGTTCAGGACATCGTTGCACCACATTTCCAGCTCATGAAAACCTTCCAGGACGTTCTCAGCCTCAGTGACGAGCCTCAGACTGATCTGTCGGACCAGTTTGGAGGCTTTAGAGTCCAGAGCGATGAGCGGCAGCAGATACACAGTAAAAGGGACAGCCTTCTCTTTGTTGGGGCCCAGGAGTCTGGGCAGGTCTTGATAAACTTTAACCGCTTCGTCAAACGTCGTTGGATTTTTCTCCAGAAGGAAATCTCCATGGAAAGTGCAGGAGAATTTGTTCACCTTCTCTCTATCTTGATCTTCTAATTTCAGAGCTCCTCTTCCTTCAATTAAATTCAAAGGTATTTTTTAATCATAATCTTTAGGTTTCCCTGAATGTCTTGGACACTTTCCTCTTCAGATGATTCTTGGTCGAACACGAAGAAGGCCTGTGCTCCGTAAACGATGCCTGTCACTACATGAGTCGCTAAGCCTTTCTCCAGGACTTCACGGTGTGTTAAGTTTCCTGTTCCGAGCTGATCCATGGACAGAGTTTTGCACACCGTGGTGGTTTTGTACTGCAGGGTGACTCTGGCCTGTTTGGTCGATGTTTTATTGTTGTTCAGATATTTAGCTGATCCTTCCACTTTGACAAGTCCACAAAGCAAACTGGCTTTAAGCGAAGCTTCCACTCCCAGTGAAGAGGACTTGTCAGAGATGGACTCAGACGTCACGATCCTAAACTCAGTGTTGGATTGGGGTCTCTCGCTCATGCCTCTGTCCAGCTTCTCTTTGTCCCACAGAGTCATACCTGAAAACATGAGAGTATGGTAAATAAAACAATCAAATGAAAAGACGACTTTATCAGTCCTCCAGCATTTTGCAATGTTCTGATCACGACTTTTAATGCAAAATCAAGCAAACTCCGCAAAATCAATTCAGCATTAAAACTATTCCAATAATCTGTAATTTCCTTCACAACTATTGCTTCACTCCGGAACGTCTGTGCGACTTTACAGCGAGCACCGCCGTGTGCTCCTTCTGCCCTCAGTCTGAGTTTTGTTTCTCTGCTGGATCTTTATTTAGTGATAGGCTTTATCAGGCTTTATCTGTGCTTATTTCCCCTTTGATGCGGTGGCGTTTGTGTGAGCAGCTTGTGCTTTCTTTGCTGTGCGAAATTTGGGAGTTACAGTTCTGTTGAACCGGAGCTGGAGCTCAATGTGTGAAATAAACAGGCATTCGTCATTTGGTCTGTTTAATAGCCACGTTTCCAGAGCTCCAGACCTCTGTTATTTTTAGACGATACAACTTTTAAAAAAAGTCTTTTTTAATTCTCCAGAGCCTCTTAGGTTGAAACTAATGTAAAATGCATAAACAGTTTGATTTCAATGTAAAAATATATTGTTTTAAGCAGCAGCACAAAATTGCTACTTTTCATCGCAACGTTTGGAAAAATGGTCTGTGAAATCCTGTAGGGACTTATGACTATGAGGCCTGTGTCTGTCTGCATGTTCAGACGGCAGCAGAGTTCTGGATGTTACTGCAGCTGTCTGACCATTGATGATGTTACTGATAAAAGGAGACACACAGTATTATGCTTTTTGAGATAATCTTTTACAAGCCTCCATAATTTGACTTGGGCCGCTCATAAAACTTGTGCTGACTGGGCAATATCGATGATTGTGCTCTTGGTGCATGGTCCTGTGCTCAAGTTATATTTATTTAACTTCTCTTACTTCTTGAAGGGAAGTGTCCTTAAAGGCTCTATACCTGATTTTATTTCTAGAAATAGAGCTATATTAGTTTTGAATCCGTGTATCATTCGTTCAATCAATATTCAAATTGAAAAACAAAAACGAAATTACTTGTAAATGTCGGCCATGAGCGTTTTCGTTTTATGTAATGAAATCAAAACATTCTATATGGCTTAAATGTAGAGTTTTCAAACTGATGCTGAAATCGAAAGATACATTTTGAAAGCACGGGCTCAGTGCAGGATTATTTAATCTATTATGATTTATTCATTTGCAACAGCCGAAGTATCCTCTCTTTCAGAAGTCCAGGCGCAGAGAAACGCAAGTAGCCTTAGCAATAACCCCGGGGCTGTGTCAGTGTCACAGGTCTAACGGCAATAACAAGATACATAAATTATACAAACAGTCAAGCAATGTCTGATTGTGCACACGCACGGCCATGCGCGGCCCTAATTAGGCACAGTAGATCAGCGCGCACTCGTCTGATGCCAAAACATCGTTTTGCTAAACTTTTTTGTCATCAGCCGCTCTATGTATATCGTACTAGCGCGTCACGTTGTTGAGTCTTCATAAGTTTGTAGATACGACATCGTGCAGATGTTTGACGCGTAGGCCTACGTGTTTTGGAGCAGTGGCTGAATGTGTGTCACGGTGTTGCTGCTAGGCTACAGCTGTCTGTGTCACTGGACACGCAGTTTTGGATACGATCAGAAGAACTACAGGTGGATTGGAGCCTGTGGACAAGGGATGTCAGTGTTGTCCCTCGACTTCACCGAGAGTTCAGCGAGCTCCACAGAGCGTCCCTCCCTTAAGTCACACAGAAGCTGGTCATGCTGCGTCACGGTCAGGGTCTTGCTGAGCTTTGTGTGTAAAAGCACTGGTGCACTAATGCCCCCACAGGGCTCGAAATTAACTTTTTTTCTTGGTAGCGCTTGTGCTCCTAATTCTGAAATTTAGGAGCACAGTCAAAAATTTAGGAGCGCAACCAAAAAAAAAAACAGGGAAGCTTTTAACAGGGATGAAGGGAATTTAAACGTATCACATGCCACTTCCAGCCTTCTGTTGCATTTTAGAAGTATTATTTTAGCTGTTTGCAATGATTCAGCAATCTACAAAACTCATTAGGCTAAATCTTAACATTATAAATGGGACACCAGATCGCCCCCAACCCTCGACTTGCTCCGCCCCTGCTTCAGCGGACGTCATCGTCTCCTCTCTCTGCACCTTCACTCTCCTCACTCTGTGCTGCAGGAGAAAGCTCCATAGATCGCGCTACACGCGGCAAACTCCTTTGCCAGAACCTTAGAAGACGTGTTACACATTGCGTTTGTGACTTTACGTTTTGTATTTTGCTTGAGTGACGATGATTCGCTTTCAGCGCAGCACGAGGGGGCGAGTGGGTTGGATTGAAGTTTGCGCTGCTTCTCCGCACGACATCGATTCGAGTGTCATTGGAGAGATAGTTCCCAGTCCCAATGAGTTTATGAATGACATATATATTCCTCGTTTTCTCATAAAGAGACTACAGTTGCGTAAATACATTGGCTCATTCAATGAAAGCGGGCGGATGAATGAGAGCGGAGCACACGCAGAGAACGCTGGGCTGGTGCAGGACGGCCCAGCGCGTGTGACTGAGAGGAATGACAGCGGCGCTGAGCCACAACAGAGGACAGATCGTAGTTTATATGCTCTCGAACTATTTTAGAACAGAAAGTTTGCTGTTGCTGACAGGCAGCGTTTGTGAAAACAATGACACAAGCCTTTTTAAGGTAGCACGAGAAGGTTTTCTTTTAAGGTGGACCGGAGCATTTGTTTGCAGTCGCAAACATGCGAGTGATTCTATTTTTAGATCGCAAAGGCATAATTTTGGGAGCATTTGCGACCAAAATGGTCGCAAATTCGAGCCCTGCCCCAGCCATGTGTGGGGCGGCAACATCGTGCACCGCGGGCCCAGTTTATTATTATTTTTCCCCCACATAAACAAACGCTAAGTCGCGTCAGCTAAACAGACCCATTTTAATTTTACACCAGTTTCAATTGTTTTAATGCTCTGATGTGTCCGAGTCCAACCCGAGCCCGAAAATAAGTTTTATTTATATCTAACTATTTGTCCGAACCTGTCGGAGTTCGGTCTGGTTGCAGCACTCTACTGTATACTGTGCCACAGTAGGTGCGCCCATGTGCCGCGCGTGTGCGAAACCAGACATTGGCTTGACTGTTCGTATAATAGGCTAATTTATGTGTGAGGGATAACGTATAGAACGCTGGTCATTATCGGGATAATAAATACCGACAGGGCGAACCGGTCTTGTTTCGCCCTGAAGGAACTTATTTTCCCGATAATGACCAGCGTGCTGTACATTATCCCGCTTATTATACGGATATTTGCCAACTGAACACACACAAAATAAACTTCATACACTTTCATGAAGGCCCAAAGGTTTATTTAATGATTTCCGCGGCATATAGACCCTTTAATTGTTTGTAAACATTCCGGGCTTAGCTGGAGGCGGGAAGTTAGATTCCTATCTATTTCCATTGTAGCTGTTGTCATAGTAACGATAAACAAATGTCTAACTGTTTTTGGAAATATCAGATAAATCTTATTTTATCGTCTCAAATGTAATTTCTCTTGTTCTGGCGCCTTAAGCCACAAAAGGACCACCGTTTTTTATTGTTGTTTTACACTTAAAATCGCTAGTTTTAGTTTAATCTTATTCCTCTTGATCACTTCCTGCCTCCAGCTGATGTCACTGATGATCAATCAATCAATCAAACTTTATTTATAAAGCGCTTTTCATACCGAAAGTTATCACAAAGTGCTTTACAGATAACATTTAAAACAATACGCCCCACATCATACATCCATACACACATGCATACATACACATACACACACACACACACACACACACACACACACACACACACACACACACATACACACACACACACACACACAATATATCATTAGGACTAAATTAATAAATGTTAGTTAAAAGCTAAGCTAAAAAGGTGGGTCTTGAGCCTGCTTTTAAAAACATGAACGTTCTCTGTGGTCCTGAGCTCCTCCTCAGGTCGTTCCAGAGGTGAGGGCCATAATATTGGAAAGACGCCTCGCCGTGAGTCTTTCTGTTGACTTTAGGAATAACTAGGAGACCCCTGCCAGAGGAGCGCAGGGACCGCGAAGGTTCATAAGGTAAAAGTATTTCTGAAAGATAAGAAGGACCAAGACCATTAAGGCATTTAAAAACCATTAAAAGAACTTTAAAATCGATCCTGAAACACACGGGGAGCCAATGCAGCGACTCTAAAACCGGTGTAATGTGGTCCCGCCTCCTGGTCTTTGTCAGGACACGAGCTGCTGAATTTTGTAAAAGTTGTAAACCTGAGATACTCTTTTTGGGAAGACCAGAGAGCAGGGCATTACAGTAGTCGATACGACTGGTGATAAAAGCATCAGCGTCTCCGTGTTGGCCTGAGAGAGAATGGGGCGGACTCTGGCTATGTTCTTTAGATGGTAAAAACCTATCTTTGTGATATTCTTAATGTGTGGAATTAAAGTCAGCTCAGAGTCAAAAATCACACCCAGGTTCTTCACCTGTGGGAAGGATTAAAAGACAATGACTGTAGTTTGGGTAAAAGTTTATCTCTCTGGGCCTCAGGACCGATGACTAAAACTTCAGTTTTGTCCTGGTTAAGCTGGAGATGATGTCAGCAGTTAAAGGGTCTATAGTTCCCAAAGGTTTGCGCGTTGCTTAGCAACGTTTGTTCTGATTCCAGGCAGTGTGGCGAGGCTAGTAGCAGCAAGACTAGCTACATATTGCTACTTAGTTGAAGGTGCAGTTGGAGAGGAGGAATGGTGGTGAATCTCTGGGTAAGTTGAAAGATAAGATAAGATCCAACCTAAAATACTGGGCTTGTTTCTCTAATAGGGAGAAAATAACGCAGAGATTGGAATATGACACGAGATGAACTGGACCTACAGTTTGGTGCTTTAACTACAATTATGCAGAGCTTTACCTACAGCGCTATGCTAGGAGGCCAATGCACCCATAGTTGGGGAGGTGTTCCATGCGAGTGGTGGAGGAAAGAGGATCTCCAGACAGCCACCTACACTGCTGGCACATTGGCCAGCTAGCATAGCGCTGTAGTCAGCTCCGTGCGTAATTGTAGCTAAAGCACCATACTGTATGTCCAGTCCATCTCGGAGGCTGTCATATTCCAATCTCTGCGTTAGTTTCTCCCTGTTAGAAAGACGTATCTTGAAAGACGAGCCCAGTGTTCAGGTCAGACCGTGTACGTGCGTACACACAGGTCTTTGTGCGTGGTCACCTCTAACTTCACCCCGTTTGGGGCCATAGGAATACATTGGAAGAGGCTAAATGCTAATAACATCTTTGGTCGTTTTGCGTGACTGAGCGCACGCGTAAAGACCAGACAGGTACGGATCAACTCGTCTAAGCTCAGGTAAGAACATATCTCAGTCTGGAAAACGGTGGCCTGTCCTTTAAGCGTACAACAGTAGGGTTAGGGTTAAATTATTTTGAACAGCGTTAATTTGGACAATTTGGGCCTCGTCTGCCTTTGGGCTGTGGAGATGTAAAAGAGTCTGTGTTAAAGTTTTACCTGGGATCAGTCTGTCGCTCCTGCAGTCGTAGAACATCCCGAGTTTGAACGGCCGACCCAGAGCCACCATCTCGATGCCACCATCTTTGGCGTTCCCGACAGAATCCATCTGCACAAGAACAACGTTACACTGATGGAAACAATTATGACTGATATTGTTTCTACATTAGAGATTCATTGTGAGTGAACCACTGTTTGAATAATATCTTTACACAGCAGTTTGTCAGAAATGTCACATGTTACATCAATGTCATCATCAGAGGAGACTGGAGGCAGCCAGGTTTCCTCACAACACAAGATGGCGCCGTACACCACCAGCTCCTGATTAAGGTGAATATAGATTTACCGCTATAATATATAGGCCATACACACAGAGGAACGAGTAACTTGTCTTTTAGTAAAGATACTTCAATGAAATATTCATGAAGTAAAGGTAAAAGGTGAATATCTACAAGAAAATGCAGTGCAGACTCTACTTCCTGAGGGGAATGCCTCTTTTAAGAAAGTGCTCCAGCTGTTCTACCAGGCAGTAGTGGCTAGTGCTCTTTTCTATGGTGTTGTGTGTTGAGGGGAAACATCAGGCAGAGGGACACTCAGAGACTGGACAAACTAATCAGAAAGGCCTCCTCTGTGATTGGGGCCGATCAGGACTCTGTAGTGTCAATCACAGAGAGGAGAACCGTGGAGAAGCTGCTCTCTGTGAGGGACAACAGCGCCCCCTCCTTTAGTGAGAGGCTGCTCTCTGTGAGGGACAACAGCGCCCCCTCCTTCAGTGAGAGGCTGCTCTCTGTGAGGGACAACAGCGCCCCCTCCTTCAGTGAGAGGCTGCTCTCTGTGAGGGACAACAGCACCTCCTCCTTCAGTGAGAGGCTGCTCTCTGTGAGGGACAACAGCACCCCCTCCTTTAGTGAGAGGCTGCTCTCTGTGAGGGACAACAGCACCCCCTCCTTTAGTGAGAGGCTGCTCTCTGTGAGGGACAACAGCACCCCCTCCTTTAGTGAGAGGCTGCTCTCTGTGAGGGACAACAGCACCCCCTCCTTTAGTGAGAGGCTGCTCTCTGTGAGGGACAACAGCACCCCCTCCTTCAGTGAGAGGCTGCTCTCTGTGAGGGACAACAGCACCCCCTCCTTTAGTGAGAGGCTGCTCTCTGTGAGGGACAACAGCACCCCCTCCTTCAGTGAGAGGCTGCTCTCTGTGAGGGACAACAGCACCTCCTCCTTCAGTGAGAGGCTGCTCTCTGTGAGGGACAACAGCGCCCCTCCTTTAGTGAGAGGCTGCTCTCTGTGAGGGACAACAGCACCTCCTCCTTCAGTGAGAGGCTGCTCTCTGTGAGCGATTAGACTGTATAACAAATCCTTGGGTGGGAGGGGTTAAATGGGAACAATAGCTTTACAGTACTTTTATATTTTTTCTCTGCACTGTCCTATTTATTAAATGTTTCTAGTTTTTTAATCTGTAGTTTTTATGATTTATTTGTGCAGCTGATTAACTGAATTTCCTTCTGGATTTTAATAAAGTATATCGTATACAGGTGCTCCTCCTATAATTAGAATATCATGAAAAAGCTCATTTATTTCTGTAATTCAACTTAAAATGTGAAACTAATATATGACATAGACTCATTACATGCAAAGTGACAAATGTCAAGCCTTTACTTGTTATAATGTTGATGATTATGGCTCACAGTCCATTTTAAAAATATTCTAATTTTATGAGATTTTTTATTTGGGGTTTTTACAAGCTGAGCCATAATAATCCAAATTATAACAAATAAAGTCTATACATCTCACTTTGCAATGAGTCTATTAGATTCACAGTTTAAGTTGAATAACAGAAGTGAATGCACTTTTTCATGATATTCTAATTATAGGACGAGCACCTGTATAGTATCGTAAAGGCACTTATCACTTAATGTCTGATGTTTGAATATTGTACATTCTAATCATTACACAAATATGTTGTTAATTCCTAATAACAATATAAAGGGGTATTTCTGGAGTTGCATTCAAGGGGAAGGGTAGCGAGGGGCGACTCCAAAAGACACTTATTAAAACTTCCAAACACTGCGGGCTTCAAACATGTCTGTGACCTTTATGACAACATCATAAAACAGTTATTACACAAGTGTTTTGTTCTGTGGAGCCTTGTTGCTGCTCAGGGGGCGGAGTTTCCTGCCTTTTTGTCCTTTTTAATGTAAATGGGGAGGAGTGAAAACAAGACGTCTATCAATATTAAGTCTATGGTTGCATTCAAAGAGCAGTCGATGTAAAGGGAATTTTCACTTCCTCTTTCTTAAACACTGCCACAGAGACATCTCACTGAGTAACCAATCAAATGTCACAGGTACTAATCAAATCAAATGTATTTATATAGCACATTTAAAAACAACTCTTGTTGACCAAAGTGGTTCACAAGAAGGTCAACAGTAAAAAAAAAAAAGACAATATTTACAAGCAGCAAAGCAGCTCAGATTTTAATCATAGGCTCTATGCAAATGACACGTGACTTCCAAGTGGATCCTACGTCGGTGCTTCCGTATCCTGTCTCCGTTATTTCCTTATTCCTTTGTCTAAAACAATTTATAGTTCAAGGAAACATCACTGACAGTGAGATACTGATCCGAAGTGACTCGGTACGTGTTAAAAACATTACGCTGGATGTAAATTCTTGACTGCAGGAAACGTCTGAGTTTTTAAGGTAGGACTTTTTATCTCAGCGCTAACGGCTAGTATCAAAAAACACCACCACAAAAATTAAACGTCTAAAAAGTATTTATACTAAAGACGGGCAGATTATATTTTGAGCAGCTCGTTTAAAATCTTGTAGCTATTTTCATTTTTAATTCGTGTTAGCCGTTAGCTTCAAGACAAAAACACTTACTGTAAATGTTTTGCTCCTGACGTGATATTTTTAACATGATGCTAGTGACTGTCCACCAGTAACTCACTGTCTGCCATGTAATGTTTAGCTGTTTATTTTTTTAGACCTCATAGGGAAATAACGGAGACAGGATATGCAAACGACTACTTAGAATCCACTCGGAAGTCACGTGACGCTGGCGTGCATATAGCTTATTACCATGTGTGGCAAGTTTGGCAAGTTTGCGTCGTGGAGGTATTATTTGAGAACTTTATCACGTATTTGAGCTTTGATTTGTGTGTTAATAATTCTCTAAGTCATCTTGGAGGCCCTGATGTGTGGTACGTGTGTGAGCCAAGTTTGTTTAATGCTATATTGTTCACATCAAAACACTTGGACACCGCAGTGTGTTGGATGGATTTACCAGCAATGACGTGGCAGCTAATGGAGTTGTTCCACAGCTTTTTTTCACCTCCAGTTTTCAGCAGATATGACACATTTGACACGACTCCAGAGATCGCCCTATACTCAGAATGACGACATCCAAATGGGCCGTGACAGGGGTTTAAGTGCCTCCCCTGTGATGTGGCTCTCAGACTAAATGTAGATAAGTGAGTTATCTTAGGACCTCCTGTACGTTCTGGTCTCTGTCCTCAGTCTCTCCTCAGGAGTCACTCCTTTTATCTTTTAGGTCAGTGGATAAAAGCCCGAGAGCTCGTCGCTGTCTTCTATGAAGCCCCCAAACAGCAACATATTATTTCACTTTTATCATCTAAATTAATTTATTATACTTTAATTTAATGTTGTGGTCCTTGTGAGAGAATGGTTCTAGATAATTAATATTTTAGTATCGGGATAAAAAACTCAGTCAATGATAATGTAAAGCAAGTCAGTTATCCCGGCCCCACACAAACACTAAACTGTTTCCCAAAGCACTGAAGCTCAAACTCTGACTTTCCTCAAGTTTTAAATGAATTTAAACAGAACAAAGACTCACCTCAGTCTAAAGCTTTGGCTGTTGCCTCTGAAGTCACGTCCTTTCAGTCCAAACGCCTCAGAGGGAATGAAATGAAATGACAAAGGCAAGCTGCTTTATTTGGAGGGAGTTCATGGAGGAGCCTGGGAACCAGACTCACCGCTGTAGCAGCGGTGAGTCTGGTCACCGCACTTCCACTTCCCATAGAGGTACATACGCAAACAAACAGGAAGTGGAGCAAACCAATCAGCGAAGGGCGTCTGCTGTTGATCCGGTGTTATTAGAGGTTTTGTATTAATATTCGCGCAGGATTATGAATCACAAAACTCACCTACTGTGTTTTTGGTCATTTACAGCCGACTGGAGACGCATATGAGGGATTTTGTTCATTTCAAAATGTTTACCCAGTTTCAATGCACTCCGCGTCGTGCATTGAAACTGTCTAATGCACAGCTCCTCGTTGTTTAATCCTTACATATACTACACCTAGTCGGGCAACAGTTAAATCACGTTCTATCTACTGCAGCTTACAGTCAGTGAGTAAGTGCTTTGATTGTCATTGTACAACGACATTGTGTTCAGGTGTTTGTCCTTAGTTAGACTTCTCGTCGTCCAGTTACTTCTGATAATGGACACCTCGTCAGGCATTATCCCTTACATGTTTACATACAATCATATACTACTTTCATTTCTCTTCTCGACGTGAAGGAGCAGCGACTCTACACTGAGCTCCACCCAGACCTCATGACCATCTCTGAGGGCACGTAGCTCGACCGGTAAATCAGTTCCCTCTTCACCACAACAGTCCAATACAGCCACCGCATCACTGCTAATCAAACTCTATTTACAAAGCGCGTTCATACAGAAGAGTATCACAAAAAATCCTGGTGCTGACTTTTAGGGCTCTTCATGGTCAGGCGCCTGAATACATTAAGGGCCTGATCCAGCCTTATGTCTCCAACAGGATCCTGAGGTCCTCCACTCAGAACCTGTTGATGGTCCCTCACACTTGTTTTAAAACCCGAGGAGACAGATCATTCAAGGCTGTCGCTCCTCGCCTTTGGAATGAACTGCCCCTGTCTCTGCACATGTTGGATTCTGTGGACATTTTCAAGTGTCAACTGAAGACGCACCTGTTTAGACAGGCTTTCATGCCTCACCATACTTAGGCCTATGTGTAGTGTTCCTTTTCTATCGTGTACTTCCCCGACATTATGTAATGTGACTTGTGTGTATTGTTTTACAGTACGTTTTTATGGGAAGAGCTTTGTGACCCTGGTCTGTGAAAGGCGCTATATAAATAAACTTTACTTACAAAGTAGTAGTAGTAGTTTATTTTCTTCGGTCATTATGAACATTTAGATCTTAGGTCACATGTTTTTCAAAGGATCTTATACATTATACAATAAGAAAAACATGTACAGTAAGATTTAAGTGCTAAATGATGCCTGATTGAAAGTGCTTTACAACATTTAAAACATCACCCCGGCCCACCCTCCCATCCCCCCGACTGCCGACACCGATCCGTCTGTCGATCTCACGCTCTTATGGAAATCCCCAATACACCATAAATAATAAAGGAAGTCACCAAATAAGAAAAGATCACAGTTCACCTCTGCGTTTCTGCGAGGCCTTAAACCTGTGACCGCACACTTCTGCTTCTTCATGATGTGAACCAGGTCCAGGTCTTCTTTCTCTTTTCCTCTCACTTCTCTTTCCTTAGATGAGAAACACAAACGTAACATTTAATGATACAGTTCAAATGTCAAACGGTCAGATCAGATCGTGTCTCATATCTGCCTTGTGTAAAACTCTCCTTTGGTTTATATTGTTGATAAGCTGCGGTCGTGTCATACTTGGAAAGCTGTATAAATGTGATGTGTGGCATAAGATCAAGGGTTGTTTAGCTTTGTTGTTTATGCTGAAATGGTTGGTAAAAAATGTATTTTCTGCTTCAGTTCTAATCAGAAAATACATTTTCTAATCAGCAACCCCGTGAACTGCTACCTTAACGTGGTGGGGTTGTTTGAGTGCCCGAATGATCCTTGGAGCTATGTTGTCTGGGGCTTCATGCCCCTGGTAGGGTCTCCCATGGCAAACAGGTCTTAGGTGACGGGTCAGACTAAGAGCAGTTCAGAAGACTCATATGGACGTACAACATTCAAGGACCGTGACGTCGCCCGGTATGGCGCAGCCGGGGCCCCACCCTGGAGCCAGGCCTGGGGTTGGGGCTCGAATGCGAGCGCCTGGTGGTCGGGCCTTTGCCCACGGGGCCCGGCCGGGCACAGCCCGAAGGGATGACGTGGGCCCGCCCTCCTGTGGACTCACCACCCGCAGAGGGATCCGTAGGGGTCGGGTGCAGAGAGGACTAGGTGGCAGTCAAAGGCGGGTGCCTCGACGACCTGGTCCGCGTGCGCAGCTTCTGGCGTTCGGGACATGGAACGTCACTTCGCTGGGGGGGAAGGAGCCTGAGCTTGTGCGGGAGGTTGAGAGATACCGGCTAGATATAGTCGGGCTCACCTCCACGCACAGCCTGGGTTCCGGATCCCAACTCCTGGAGAGAGGCTGGACTCTCCATTTTTCTGGAGTTGCCCGCGGGGAGAGACGGCGGGCTGGGGTGGGTTTGCTCATAGCCCCCCAGCTCAGCCGCCACGTGTTGGAGTTTACCCCGGTGAACGAGAGGGTTGCGTCCCTACGCCTTCGGGTTGGGGACAGGTCTCTCACCGTTGTCTCGGCCTACGGGCCCAACATCGGTGCAGAGTACCCGGCCTTCTTGGAGTCCCTGGGAGGGGTACTAGATAGTGCTCCGACTGGGGACTCCATTGTTCTACTGGGGACTTCAACGCCCACGTGGGTAACGACAGTGAGACCTGGACGGGGGTGATGGGGAAGAACGGCCTCCCCGATCTGAACCCGAGTGGTGTTCTGTTATTGGACTTCTGTGCTAGTTACAGTTTGTCCATAACGAACACCATGTTCGAGCACAAGGGTGTCCATAAGTGCACGTGGCACCAGGATACCCTAGGCAGGAGGTCGATGATCGACTTTGTAGTTGTGTCATCTGATCTCCGGCCGCGTGTCTCGGACACTCGGGTGAAGAGAGGGGCTGAGCTGTCAACCGATCACCACCTGGTGGTGAGCTGGATCCGCTGGCAGGGGGGAGGAAGCCGGTCAGACCTGGCAGGCCCAAACGTGTTGTGAGGGTCTGTTGGGAACGTTTGGTGGATCCTTCTGTCAGTAGGGTCTTCAACTCCCACCTCCGGAAGAGCTTCACCCAGATTCCGAGGGAGGTTGGAGACATGGAGTCCGAGTGGACCATGTTCTCCTCCTCCATTGTCGATGCGGCTGCTCGTAGTTGTGGCCGTAAGGTCTCTGGTGCCTGTCGCGGCGGCAATCCCCGAACCCGGTGGTGGCGCCCGGAAGTAAGAGATGCCGTCAAGCTGAAGAAAGAGTCCTACCTGGCCTTGTTGGCTTGTGGGACTCCGGAGGCAGCTGAGAGGTACCGGCAGGCCAAGCGTGCTGCAGCTCGTGCTGTCACAGAGGCAAAAACTTGGGTCTGGGAGGAGTTCGGAGAAGCCATGGAGGAGGACTATCGGTCGGCCTCGAAGAGATTCTGGCAAACCATCCGGCGCCTCAGGAGGGGGAAGCAGTGCTTCACCAACACTGTTTACAGTGCGGGCGGGGAGCTGTTGACCTCGACTGGGGATGTGGTCGGGCGGTGGAAGGAGTACTTCGAGGATCTCCTCAATCCCACTGTCACGTCTTCCGATGAGGAGGCAGAGGCTGGGGACTCGGAGGGGGGTTCGTCCATCACCCAGGCTGAAGTCACTGAGGTGGTTAGAAAGCTCCTCGGTGGCAAGGCCCCGGGGGTGGATGAGATTCGTCCCGAGTACCTTAAGTCTCTGGATGTTGTAGGGCTGTCTTGGTTGACACGTCTCTGCGGCGTCGCGTGGCGGTTGGGGACAGTGCCTCTGGATTGGCAGACCGGGGTGGTGGTCCCTCTCTTTAAGAAGGGGGATCGGAGGGTGTGCTCCAATTACAGGGGATCACACTTCTCAGCCTCCCGGGTAAGGTCTACTCCAGGGTGCTGGAGAGGAGGATCCGGCCGATAGTCGAACCTCGGATTCAGGAGGAACAATGCGGTTTTCGTCCCGGTCGTGGCACACTGGACCAGCTCTATACCCTACATCGGGTGTTCGAGGGTTCGTGGGAGTTCGCCCAACCAGTCCACATGTGCTTTGTGGATTTGGAGAAAGCGTTCGACCGTGTCCCTCGTGGTGCCCTGTGGGGGGTGCTCCGGGAGTATGGGGTGCGGGGCCCTCTGCTAAGGGCTGTCCGTTCCCTGTATGACCGCAGCAGGAGCTTGGTTCGCATTGCCGGCAGTAAGTCAGACTTGTTTCCGGTGCGTGTTGGTCTCCGCCAGGGCTGCCCTATGTCACCGGTTCTGTTCATTATCTTTATGGACAGAATTTCTAGGCGCAGCCAGGGGCCGGAGGGTGTCCGGTTTGGGAACCTCAGGATCTCATCTCTGCTGTTTGCAGATGATGTTGTTCTGTTGGCTTCATCAAATCAGGACCTCCAGCGCGCACTGGGGCGGTTTGCAGCCGAGTGTGAAGCGGCCGGGATGAGGATCAGCACCTCCAAATCTGAGGCCATGGTTCTCCACCGGAAAAAGGTGGCTTCCCCGCTTCAGGTCGGTGGGGAGTCCTTACCTCAAGTGGAGGAGTTCAAGTATCTCGGGGTCTTGTTCACGAGTGAGGGACGGATGGAGCGTGAGATCGATAGACGGATCGGTGCAGCGTCAGCAGTGATGCGGTCGCTGTATCGGACTGTTGTGGTGAAGAGAGAGCTGAGTCAGGGGGCAAAGCTCTCGATTTACCGATCGATCTACGTTCCCACCCTCACCTATGGTCATGAGATCTGGGTAATGACCGAAAGGACAAGATCGCGAATACAAGCGGCCGAAATGAGTTTCCTTCGCAGGGTGGCTGGGCGCACCCTCCGAGATCGGGTGAGGAGCTCAGTTACCCGGGAGGAGCTCGGGGTAGAGTCGCTACTCCTTCACGTCGAAAGGAGCCAGCTGAGGTGGCTAGGGCATCTGTTCCGGATGCCTCCTGGTCGCCTCCCTCGGGAGGTGTTCCAGGCATGTCCTATTGGGAGGAGGCCTCGTGGAAGGCCCAGGACACGCTGGTGGGACTATGTCTCCGAGCTGGCCTGGTGTCGCCTCGGGGTCCCCCCAGAACAGCTGGAGGAGGTGTGCGTGGATCGGGAAGTCTGGGCATCTCTGCTGAGACTGCTGCCTCCGCGACCCGGCCCCGGATAAAGCGGAAGAAAATGGATGGATGGATGGAGTTCTAATCAGTCTTAGGATAATCTAAGATAAGATAAGTCAGTGCATGGGACATACACCAGTGTCTGCGTACACTGGTGTATGAAGGAGAGTGTGAATGGGTGACTGGTTCCTTGATGTAAAGCGCTCTGAGTGCCTAAAGTAGGTAGAAAGGCGCTCTATAAATGTGACCGTTTGTGTGACCGTGAAATGGAGAGTGAGGGGTCCTTTAGACCAGGGGTTCCCAACCACAGATATCATATGAGACAGATGGTCAACCATTCAGCCCCATTCCCAGTAATGAATCCCTGTGGCCTGTGAAAATAACATGGCGGTGTTAGAGCATGTTCCTTAAAAGGTTCAAAAAGGTGGGAAGTCCCGCCTTTGCAGAGCGGGCCGACCAGCCGAGCATTGTCACATGGGCCACTGCATCTTTAGAAAACCCTGTTTACAAAGTGTCTTTTGGAGTCGGCACCAGGGGTTGGTTTTGCACAGTTCACCTTTGCGTTTCTGCGAGGCCTTAAAGTTGTGACCCCACACTTCTGCTTCTTCATGATGTGCGTGAGGTCCAGGACAAGGACAGTCTTCTTTCACTTTTCCTCTCACTTCTCTTTCCGTAGATGAGAAACACAAACGTAACATTTAATGGTCTGGTTCAAACGGTCAGATCAGGTGATGTCTCGTATCTTCCTTGTGTAAAAAGCCAACTTTACATATCTTCCAAACAAAGAGTTATTGATTATTGAGAAAAATCTTGCTGGACAGCTTCGGTGTGATCATGTCTATGGTGGCAGCCATGTTGTTTACTTTCAAAGGCCAACCTGAGTCGTTGAGCCAGTCGTCATTATGCATATGGCAACGATTCTTAATGTAAATATTCATATTTTTTGCAGCATTAGTTCTGACAAGAACCAGGAAATATGACCATATTAGTCCAGTGCTCCGGTCTCTGCACTGGCTTCCTGTCACTCAGAGAATAGAATTTAAAACAGCTCTGCTTGTGTACAAGTCTCTTCATGCTCAGGCACCAAAGTCCATCTCTGACATGTTAGAGGCGTATGAACCATCTCGGGCCCTGAGAACTTCAGGGAGGGGTCTCCTGGTGGTTCCCAGAGTCAATAATAAACACGGTGAGGCTGCGTTTCAGTTTCAAGCAGCAAAAGTTTGGAACAGCCGCCGTGTTGACATGAGACAGGCCTCAACCCTGACTGTGTTTAAGTCCAGGCTGAAAGGACACCTTTTTACTGCTGCCTATGGCAATTGATTGTATTTTAACACATTTTAATATACACATATTTCTTATGTTATTTTATGCCTGTTATTGTGTTTGGGTGTCTGGTGTTGCTGTGAGGCTGTTGAGTTGTCATGTACATACAAATAAACTTGCCTTGCCTTCTGAGAATGTCTTCCATATCCAAGTAAAATTGGTTCTGCATGATATCTTAAACTGAATCCAAAATCAATTAAATGAATCGTGTATCGAATCGGACCCTTGTGTAGTGAATCGAATTGAACTATACTATATACAAGAGATAGATGGTCAACCATTCAGTTAGTGAGCCCATGTGGCCTGTGAAAATAACATGGCTGCTCAATCTCCTCCTACAGAACCTGTTCCGTAAAAGGTTCAAAAGGTGGGAAGTCCCGCCCCTGCCCAGTGTGGTCACATGGGTCGCAGCATGGCTCCAAGCAGTGTTTTTAAGCAGTGTTTGGAAGGTGCAAAGCCTTCATTGGAATCCTGTTTACAAACTGTCTTTTGGAGTCTGGCCACCAGGGGTTGGTTTTACAGCAATGTCCATGAGGACCAAAGAGAAGGGCTTTCCTCGATCACTGTTCCCAGCCTTTTGTCTCAAGCACCTCTTGAGTCATTTATTTTTACTCCGATTACCTCCTACCACTATAATTCTGCCATTATTTTCACAACGTAGTTAATTAAGCTCAGATTATTTAGTGATTAGGTTAGTGTTGTTTTTAAAATGAAGCTAATTCCAAATTCACAGATTTTACTGAAAAAAACATCACTAAAATGTCTCTTTCCCTTGAAATACATTTTGAAATGTGACTTTTTTAAAATCTGAAATCATTCCAAGTACCCCATGCTAAGTGCTAAAGTACCCCAGGGGTCCCCGTACCCCTGCTTTAGAGGCGGGAGGAGGGACAGAGTCGTAGTGGGGGAGGGAGGGGGGGGGGCCTTTTGTAACACTGTAGACATAACTTATTTTTTTCAACTTTATATATTAATTAATATTTTTAACACAATCCGACACACAGTAGCAGAAAAGCAAATACAATAGTCACATTTCTTAGAGATAAACCGCATGTACTGTAGACAAAAGTTAAAGTTTGAGTAATACTGTGCCTAGAAATCAAATAATCCATTACCAAAATCATCAATGTCATTAATCTATTAGTTGCTTCAGTTGAGGTTTTTTTCTTTTTTTACTCAATTTGTGAAACTCTAACATGAGTTCAGTTCTGAGTTTATCAGAATTGCAGCAAATCCAGATCAGAGCAGCTCCATGAGGGGCATGGAGCTGCTCTGATCTTTGGCCTCAGAAACGTCAACATTCACTGGACAAACAGACACAGAGCTCCTCCTCCTCCTCGTGATCCGGGACCAAGCCAGACCCGAGTCCCAGACCAGAACCTCAGAGCCATGGAGCGGTGGAGGCTCACCTGCCTTTTCCTGGCGTTTCTTTACTCCGTGAACGGACAGTGAGTACTTTTGGATTAGGATTCTTTCTCAAATGTTATGATCCTTTCTCATTTTATTTATCTATTGCTGTGTTTTGTTTTTTAGAAGCTGGAGAGACAGGTAAGTGTTGAGACGATTACTACTACTTTTCATGAGGGTTTTGAAGGACTAGTGTCATGGGGTGTTAATAAAACGGAACGGTCGCGTATATATTAGAACACGTTTAATAAAAAATAGCCTTTACTTGTCTTTATTGCGTGTCTCCACTGAACAGTTCGTCAGTAACTTGTAACAGACTGATGCAGACTGACACCAAACCAACAGGACCGCGGAGCCCTCGATGTCAGCCCAAATCCTACATATTTTCATATACAGTGCCTCTCGAAAGTACTAATACACCTTGAACTTTTGCACATTTTGTCATGTTTACAACCCTAAACATAAAGATTTTATTTTGATTTGTTTACTGAAAGTTCACACACAAGTAACAGACAACTGTGAAGTGAAAGCAAAATGATACATGATTCTGTTATTTTACAAAAAATAGAAAAGTGAAAAGTGGGGCGTGCATAAGTATTCATACAGCATGACTTAATACTTTGTGGAACCCCCTTTTGCTGCAATAACAGCAGCAAGTCTTCTGGGGTATGACTACAAGGTTTGCACATCTAGAGACTGACATTTTAGCCCATTCCTCTTTACAAAACAACTCAAGCTCTGTCACATTAGAAGGAGAGCGTTTGTGAACAGCAGTTTTCAGGTCTTTCCACAGATTTTCAATAGGAACAGCTTTATGCCTGACCTCTCTGGTGTGCTCCTTGGCCTTCATGATGTTGTTTAGTGACCAATACACTCTGACCATAGCTCTGAGGCCCTCACAGAACAGCTGGAATTATACTGAGAGTAGATTACACACAGGTGGCCTCTATTTAATGGTTAGGGCAAGGTGTGAACATTCTGCAGTCATTAGGAATGTTATAAAGGCAATTTAATGCACTCCGAAAATGCTGTATGAATACTTATGCACGCCCCACTTTTCACTTTCCTATTTTTTGTAAAATAACAGAATCATGTATCATTTTGCTTTCACTTCACAGTTGTCTGTTACTTGTGTGTGAACTTTCAGTAAACAATTCAAAATAAAATCTTAACGTTTAGGGTTGTAAACATGACATAATGTGCAAAAGTTCAAGGTGTGTTAGTACTTTCGACAGGGACTGTACAGTATCTCTGCTTCTTTCTGCTGGCGGAAGACGCGACCAATGGTCCCTGGGGCCGTCTCCCAGTGGACATGGCCTGAACACCTCCCGAGGGATGGACCAGGAGGCTCCGACACAGATGCCTGTGATCTCATCCTTTCGGTCATTACACAGATCTCATGACCATCGCAGAGGGCACGTAGATCGACCGGTAAATCGAGAGAGTTTTGCCCCTGACTCTGCTCCTTCACCATAACGGTCCGATACAGGGATAATAAAGGCTTTTTATATTTCTACTTTTGGAGTGCCTCAGTTTATTTGATTTTTTTTGCTGAAACTGATCCCTGCACTGAAGAGCACCCAAAGGACAAAGTTTCATACTCTTTTACATCCAAGTAGCACTCCAGCCTCCCAATTTTTTCAACAGTCTGATACAGTGACCGCATCACTGTCAATCAGTGAAACTTTATAAAGCGCTCTTAATAGAGAAGATTATCATAAAGTGCTTTACAGATTACATTTAAAACGTCACCTCGGCACACCCGCATCCCCCGACTGCCGACACCGCACCGATCCGTCTGTCGATCTCACGCTCTTAAAGAGATCTCCAATAAACCATCAATAATAAAGGAAGTCACCAAATAAGAAAAGATCACAGTTCACCTCTGCGTTTCTGCGAGGCCTTAAACCTGTGACCCCACACTTCTGCTTCTTCATGATGTGAACCAGGTCCAGGACAAGGACAGTCTTCTTTCACTTTTCCTCTCACTTCCCTTTCCACAGGACATTCTAGATCATCGCGATAATTTGAGTTGTAGCAGTTGTCGATGTAACTTACTTTCTTTGGAAGAAATGTACATTTGGAAGTGATTGGATTCACAAAGGCTGCCACATACAGGTGAAACTCGAAAAAGTAGGCAAAGTATAAGTGGCAAAGTGACATATGTCAAGCCTTTGTTTTAATTTGGATGGTTTTGGCTCACAGCTTGTAAAAAACCCAAATTCTAAATCTCTTTAGATTAGAATATTGTGAAAAGGGACGATATTGTAGCTCAAAGTGTCACCTTTTCATCAGTTAATGTATCCAAGACACCTGCAAAGGGTCTCTGAGACTTTAAATGGTCTCTCAGTGGTTCAGTAGAATTCTCCATCATGGGGAAGACTGCTGACCTGATAGTTGAGCAGAAAACCATCATTGACAAAAGCCTCAAAAGGTAATCGTATAAAAGAAAGGTTAAATCATCGACTGGACTGTCGATGATTTAACCTTTTCTATGATGGATACTCCCTGGATGAATGAGAGCCTTAACAAACTCCAAAAGTCATAGCAAAAGAAGTCGGATGTTCTCAAAGTGTTGTATCAAAGCACATTAATAGAAAGTTAAGTGGAAGGAAAAGTGTGGAAGAAAAAGTTGCACAAGCCGCAGGGATGGGCGCAGAATCACCAGGGACCCTACGCACCCATCACACAGTCTCTTCAAGGTAATGCCTTCAGGGAGGAGACTGCGGAATCTACGGGCCAGGTCCAGTCGACTTAAAAACAGTTTTATACACAAGGCCATCGGGAAGCTGAACTCCCTGACCTCCCTCCCACCCCTTTTCCTCCACTCCACAATCAAGGATCAAGGATGAGAGAAATATAATTTCAAATCATTCACATGGTTTGACAAATAAAAAATCTTGATCTTGATCTTGAAGTGCCGTGACACAACGCGCTCCAGCGTGTGTTGACGCGACACATTTTAAATGGTGCGTTGGCCGATTGATCTTGTAAACTAGTGGTGCAAGTCCTACATGGCTCTGCACCCGTCGAAACGTTAATTCCAGTATGAAGTCCATCTACAGGAAAGGACCGACGAGGACCGTTGCAACACCTGCAAATGTCGAACGAGTTTGTCCGTCTCTTCCAAGAGTTCTGCTCGTAAACTGTGGCTTGATGTGTCGGGACGTCAAGCCACTCGAAGAACTTCATCGAGTTCTTCACGATGAACTCCATCTACACCCAGACAAAAGGGACGTAAACTGGCCTGATTTAGCCTGTGATTATTTCCTTTGGGTTTTCTCCAATCCCTGGTTCAAAACATCCGTTCACAGACACTGAAGACAGAATAACATCTGAACATTGGATCTTTTTCCTCACGTTGTTGTCGTCACTTTCACTGTCTTTTTCATCTTCATCCGTTTCTTGTTCCTTTTTATTACATTTTCATCGCTTTTTTTGCGGCTTCCTTGTCACATTTTGTTGCTCTTTTGTCACTTACTCTTTTCATCGCTTTTCTTTTGTGTTTTTTGTGGCTTTTTTGTTCCGTTTTCATCCTCGTTTTCGTCACGTTTTTGTCGCTCTTTTCAAGAAGCTTCTAGATTTGGGTAAAGCCAAACTGGAGAAAATATTTTTACTTTGTTACTGACCACGTACTTTGTATTTTTCCCCAGATTCGAGTCGTTTGACGCACACAACTCACGTTTAAGGTAACTCTGAACGATGCTTGTGTGGATTTGTGTGAGTGATAGTGTTTTTATTTTATTTAATTATTTTATTTGACTTGTATTTAACCAGGAAAGTCCCACTAAGAGTAAGAATGTCTTTGTCAAGGGGGTCCCGGAGGAGATCCTATTGTACATATTCTAAGGGTGTATTCAGACCTGCACTGTTTGGTCCACTTTAAACGGATCAGGGTTCGTTTCGGACCTTTTATGCAGATGTGAATACAACAAACGAATCCTGGTGCGGATCAAAGAACCTTCCAAACGGACTCTGGTGCGAGTCGCTTCAGGTGTGAATATAAACCACTGTTAATCCGAAACAACCCCAGGATAGATGCACCTTTTTGGGCTTAACAAGTCATCGTAGCAAGGCCCCGTGGGAAAAAGTAGCCCTTCGCCGATGCTAACGCTAATACTGGATGGATGCTACAAACAATGAGCCGTGGACAGACCTGGAGTAACAAGGAGACTGTGCCTCCTGGATATTTGGGCAGAAGCGCACTAACCCAACAGCTAGCAAAGACACACAAGCACACGGTCGTATTCAGCATGTTTAGCGAGAAAATGGAGAGGGGCTTCGAGCGGTCTCCTGAACAGCCGCGTCGAAGTGTAAAAAACTTCGCCAAACTTAAAGTACGAGACACATTAAAGAAGAGCGGAGGAACAAGACCAACAGTTTGTCCCGTGGACATTATAGAAACAAACAGCTCAGCAGACGACCATTCACCCGCACAAAACACCCCTTACACCAGCTACTCCGGTGAAGCTGAGGTTTATGGTAAGTGGTTTAGTCTCTTACGTTTCTTTTATTATCATAGTAAATGATAATAATATAATATTCATTTTTATTTCATTTGTTGTGGTCATTGCTGTCCAATGGGAGCATCGACCGTCACACACGTGTATGTGTTTACAAAATATAGTTCACTTGCAAAACGTACAGTCTGAATGCGAACCGCACCAAGTCAGCTTTTGGTCCGGCCCAAACAAGTGGACCAAAGGACTTTTCTGGTCTGAATACACCCTAAGTCAGTGGTTCCCCACCTTTTCTCCTGGAAGCCTCCCCTGCGTGTGCTGCCGTCAGACTGCACCCCCTGAATTTGGTGCTTTCTCAGTAGTCCTTACCATTTCAGTGTCAAATATCTGAAGCTGCTTGTGTGAGTGGGATTTCATGTTGTGTAATACTATTCTTTACTATTTGATTCATTATAACAAGTTTTTCTTTTTTCACAGTGGCCCAAATCAGATCAGCACCAAACCCAGGTACAGTTACACTGATTTCAACAAACTCACTGTAAAAATACATTTATTAAGTCTTTTTGAGGTTTATAAACTCAAAAATACAGCGAGAATTCAGCTTGCTGGCGAGGTAATTTGTTGTCCTCAACGAATGAGAGACGTTTCTGTGACGTCCCTGCAATGTCTCCCAGACCTGTCGGATACCAAGAAGATCTCAAAGAGTCGTATGGAGTCTCTCTGAGGTCTCCTTGGTATCCGACAGGTCTGGGAGACATTGCAGGGACTTCACAGAAACGTCTCACACATTGATGACAACAAACAGTATTCGCGACACAACTGCTTGAGACCGCGTAGACCTCTCTGAGACTTTTCAAGTCTCCATGTCTCCACCGAGGCTACCTGGAGACTCGCCTTATCTCCAGGAGACGTATCAGAGACATGTCTGTGACCAGAGGCAACTTGACTCCAGGCCCTTAATATATCAACAAAATAAAACCATACATTTAAACCTAGGTCTGTACATTGTTTAAAGTTTGTTGCTGAATATATTAAATAGTAAATGGTCAACTTGATATCACTAAATTAGTATTTTTCCCTCTTCACCTGCAGCGTCTGGCCTTAACCTGAATGTTAAGCTGAAAAATGGGTCACAATAAAATGTTCTGTGCTGCACTCGGTCAGACGTTTATGGGGAAATGTTTACTTCGAGAGCTAAGTGTATTATCTTATCAGATATAACCTCAGCTGTACTTTCACTACTTATACAACTGCTGCGTCGCAAGTTAAAATATTTAACCTTGATTTGAGTTCTTTTGTAACTTAAAAAACACCTTATTTTCAGTAAATTGATTCTATTTATTAATTTAAATGTAAAAATTCTTGTTCCTCTGGCAGATATTATACTTCTCTACTCAAATTACAGCACATTCACTGTGGCAATGATGATTTACAACTCTATGCCCGTGCTCCCTAACCCTGGTTGTGCCTTTAACTTCCTGTCGGACTTAAAACAATGCCTATCCCGCAAATTCCATTTAAATGAGAGTAAAGCGAGTGCATTATTTCTGGTTCTGATTTGCACAATGTCCTGCCCACTAATCCTTTGGGCTTAAATATGTAAAAAACGATCAATTCTAACCAGGAAGCTGATGTTAGCTTCATGCTACATATGCTAACATTAGCAACAAGTGCCGTTTTTTCCTTCTACTAAACAATCTGCTGTGAAAACATCATATATATATGATGCCTCTGTGGAGGCTCAGTCTGTGCTACCCAGTTTTTTGCCCTTTAAAGGTTTTGGTTTAGTCCTGGTTTAGTTTTTCTTCCTTATCGCTTCGTCGTGCTGTAGAGCAGTTTCACGCCTCTCCTCGCTGCAGGTTCACGGTGCTGGCCCCGGACGTGCTGAGGGCAGAAAGTGAGGAGAACCTGGTCCTTCAGGCTGATGGCGTCTCCGGGTCGCTCCAGGTTACGATCCAGATCTGGGACTACAGCAAGAGCAGCGTCCTGATGGAGAGCTACGCCAATCTGACGCCCGACAATGGACACCACGTCCTGCACAGCATCCGGGTCAGTCCTGCTTTTTCACGCCATTGTCATTTTTTTCTCTCTTAACATCTTAATTTAAAAGTCAGGGTGAAAAACAGATCAAACTCTCCCTTTACAGTTTTTATTTTCTGACGTTGAGTCGACTTGCGCGTCTTAAATCACTCCAATATGGCCGCCCTCCACCGTGTTTCCCACGCTTATACATTCACCAAAACTGACATGTTTGGTCATGACCAAATATGGTCATTTCCTTTGTAGATGACACCAGCTGATACACACAGCATGTGCACATGTTACAAAAACTTTGGGTCCGTGTTCTCCACATGAGGTTTTTATTCCACTCCTGCAACAACATCCCCTTGATTTGCTCGTACAGACTCCACACTGTTCTGTCTTTGAAAAAGGTTCATAGTGTCTTAACTATTGAAGATGATTCTCTTAGTAAGACAGAAGGTTTGTTTTCCTGCTCTACTAGTTTCAATCACTTATGTGATCTTCCTCAGAAGCGCCCCCCGGTGGTGAAAGTAGTAGGGAGAGCTCGTGCCCCCACTGACTGACATCTTCTCCAGGACAGTCCCAGGTGTGGGATAAGGTGTGCGCTCCCTCGTCCTGGTTCATCGATGTTGGTGTTTCCTGATCTCGATGGCTTCTCTGATCCAGTGCTGATACTTGTTACTTTGGGCACAGATGACCCACATTGTCCCAGTTCATGATATGATTCTCCCTCTTGCATTGATTCGCTTTGGCTGATTTGAGCTCTTCTTGCAGTGCTTGTTCTTATATTGCTCTTGTTTGTCTACTGGCTGTCTACACAGGTAAACAAACCTTCTGTCTTATGAAAAGAACAATCTTTAATAGTTTACAGTCAAAGGGCCCGATCTTGTATTTCTAAACGCAGTATTGCGTAACATTTTGTGTCTAGTAGGAGCGCACTTTCAGATCTGGCAGCTCCTAGACTTGGTGCATTTAAGTGGGAAGTACGTGGGATGGTCAAACACCCATGACCAATGGGGATGTTATATACAACAGCCTTTTTCCTCCAACCAGACTCGGCAGCCGGGAAGGAGCGAGGGGAGTGGGGAGTGGGGGGGTGAACATGTGCATTTGTTTAGGCCACGTTAATGCAATTACAGCCGAGTGAGTGCCGACCCACGCCACATCGGACCGGCATAGGTGACATCTCTTTCTCTCGAGAGCATCTTAATGATATACTTTTTATATACATAATAAGTTTGTAGCTGAACACTTCCCTCATCATTAATATCATCACTGACATTATTTGATCTGTCCTTCTCAGCTTCCGTCCGAGAACCTGAAGCCCGAGGAGGAAAAGGATAAGTTTGTGTATTTGAAAGTGACGTTTGAGGGATTTCCGGCCGAGGAGCGGCTGATGCTGGTGTCTTTCCACAACGGTTACATCTTCATCCAGACGGACAAACCCATGTACAACCCCGGGGACAAAGGTCAGCGAGGCAGAATCAGGATCTGCTCCAACACAATCCTCAAACATTCATCTCATTACAGGCGCATGTGTAAACAATACAAAACTTTGGAGCCCGTTCACTCAAATCAGGTTTTCATTTCACTCTTGTAACACCATCTCCACTTTAATAACTCCTACAGTCTTGGGTTTATTTTGAGGTTGTTTTTTTTTCAGAAGAATATTTCGATATCTAATTCCTGCCTGATTTACTGAGCTTAAAAAATTTCGGGGGGGTTTGCCAGATCATGTAGCCTGGCCGTAGCCAAACGTAAACTCCGGTCAATTATCATTTCCCTACATGTTAAGTCTGGGTCTGATCTCAGTGAATTTCAACCTACCATTCCAGCGTTTGGTAGCTTGCTTCACTCGGGCGCATTACATACTTCACGACCAAACGCTAGCGATTGGGTAAAATCAGATCCAATCGTTTCAAACTTTAAAAGGAGTTCACCCTCCCACTTGAAAACGGAGCTCAATTGTGAAGATCCAGACCCTCTGTACAAAATGAGTACAAGGGTATGGTAAGACCAGGCTACAGATCATGTGTAATCTACAGCTAATGTTTCAAATTAATATCTCTACATTTAATTCACCTGCAGCTTGTCACATTAAGATACAAATTTCAAATCCAGTCACATTCTCAGTAGAACAATTGCAATTAGATATGTTTCCACACAGAAACAAACCAAATCCCCTGTATCTGCCCGTCTCTGAAAGGTTCATTGGACTAGTGCGTTTTCACACAGGCTCTAGTTAGGTCGACCTAAAGTGCGTTTGGATCAGTGTGAATCCAACCGAGGCAAAATGGTTCAACCTTATATCATCAGTTTGTCTCTCACTTATATCAAAACAATATAAACAGTATACAGTGCACAACAATCTTCATTCAGCCACACGCACATGTTAAAAAGTGCAAAAGCGAGATGAGGAGGGAAACGTATTGCACAAATAATCCTTTGACTTCTACTGCATTTGTTCTGTACTTTTTAAGTTCAGGAGCCGGACCACCTGCGGCTAACTTTAAAGTAACTACAGTTGAAACTAGGGCGGTCTCGGGTCGAACCATAAGGCGCTCCAACATGTGTGAAAACGCCCTCAGACTCTGATGTATTTTGTGTCCACAGTTAGGTTCAGAGCGTACGTGTCCTCTCCGGTTTTTAAGGCTTTGGAAGGAACTATCACAGTCGATATTAAGGTATGTGAAGGTCTGATGTGCAGCACTGGTCCTTTCAATATGAGGATTGAAATATTGAATGGTTTTTTGAATATTTACTTTTTTCTTTCCATATTCACCTGTAGCGTCATTTAGTTGATCATGGCCGTGTTTTGGTCTTTTTTTCACACAGTTTAATGACGGAAACAAGTCCTTATTAGTTTTGCTTAAATGTTCAGTAAACTGGATTTTTCCTTCACATCGTGCGCCTCTACCTTTAAGGTTTGTTGACTCCTCTGTGTCGCTCTCAGAATCCTGACGGCATCGCGGTGTGGCAGACGTCCAGGATGAGGGCCGTCAACGGCGTCTTCAAAGGCAGCTACACCCTCCCCGAGCTCGTCAAGTCAGTCCTTTACAGGCTCTTCTATTTCCCTCTGTGGAGCGCCTCCTTCTCTCCACTGTGCCCCTGCCTCGGGTATAAATCGTTGTTTGTTTCTGCAGTGAGGGCTTGTGGACAGTGACGGCCAAGTTCGACCACTGGGAGCAGAACACGTTCAACTCCACGTTTGAAGTGAAGAAATACGGTGAGTCGCAGAGTTCAAGTACAGTCATATTTAGGAAGAAAATACAGTAATGTCAAATCTATCTTCTTTCAGTGCTTCCTGCTTTCAATGTGAGCCTGACAACTGAGAAACCGTACTTCAGCATCGACGACACTGAACTGGTCATAACGCTCACAGCCAGGTACAGAGTCTGAACACCTGAGACCAGTGTTTCCCAACCAGGGGTACGGGGACTTTAGCAAGGGGTACTTGGAATTATTTCGATTTTAAAAGGAAGAAAAAACATTTGTATATATTGTATTCAAAGGAAAGCAAAAACCTTTCAGTAAAAGGTATATTTTGGAGTATGTTGGCTATGATTTGAACACAACAAAATACGAGGTTTCGTTTATCACTTTCGATATAATTGCTTGCACCCACGAAAGCTCCAAATGGTATGTGGGACAAAAGGGTTGAGAACTACTTGTCTACGAGTGGTTCTCAACTGGTGGCTCACGAGCCTTTCCCAGTGAACTCTTTTTTCAATATTGTGTACTGAAAGGAGTCCGTTTAAATGATGTATCATGATTTCATCTTTTCAGACTTTTGAATGCTTTTTTATTTACATTACACCAAAGTCAATTCTTAGACTATATCAATTGTAAATGCCTAAGTTTATGAGCACATTGAAGCCACACCGCGTAGAATTTTACTCAATAAATAAAATTGAAATACAAGCAATTATTTTATGACAGATATTTTCATCACCACATAAATGTCCAAACAAACATGAGCCTTTGCTGTGAGCGGCTCAGCTCTCCAAAGACATGACTGTAACTGTAACGTCTCCAGCTCGTCTCCATGGAGATGTGACTAAAGTCAGACTTATTTCAGATTTGAAAAGGTTAGGTTCTCATCCATATCCATTCTTTGATTACCCACTGCAGTTATAGCGCTTTCTGTGTTGATCTGAAATCTTCTTTAACTTACAGAAGTTAAAGAAGATTTGGCCTTGGGGCAAATTATGGCCCTCAGACCAATTTCTGTCCTGTTATATTAGTGCAGTTCAAATGGATAGAACATTTTATTAAAATATTTAAACATAATATTGTCATAAACTGAATAAATGTTTTGTGGCCAAAAAGATCAAGACCAGTTTTCCTGATGAGCAGAAACAGTTCAGTCTATTTTCAGCAGGAGTCTCTCGATAAACAAAGATTATTTACGGCTCTTTACAGGAAGCCGAGTCTTTGCAATCGGTTCATTTCAAAGAGCCATTCAAAAGACTGGCTCTTTTTAATATAAAATGTTAATAATGCCAGCCAGATAAGTCACAATATCTAAGACGCGATCGATAAAATTCACTTTTTTAATTTGACTCATCTAAAATTACAATGGGACTGATATTTACGCTTTGAAAATATGTGAATAAAATCTTGCTCCACAACTATTAAAACGAGGCTGCAACTGTCTGACAAATCATTTTTAGTGCATTTAGCTTTGACTTTAGTGCAAAAAGCTTTCACGTGTGTCGCCTGCTCTGTTAAAAGAGCCGTTCAAAAGAGCCGCTCTGTCATGAACGTCACATCATTACAGAGTTTGGACATTCTGTTTCTGAGGAATAAACTCTTTCAGATTGTTGTAGTAAAAGTAGTGGAATTACATAGTTGTGATTTTTGCCTGTGTGTTGCTCGTCTGAACCGGTTGTGTACGGTTGACTATAGGGGTGTGTATCGCCTAGTCTCAGGCGATACGATACGTATCCCGATACAAGGGTCACGATACGATATATCCCGATATTGAAGAATTAGATTATTACGATTATTTTTTTACTACTTTGGAAACAACTATTCAGTAAACTAGTCCACCTTCATTAGATTTGTATCAAATACATTTGATCTATCTTATGATATAAATGCTTTTCACTAATGTGCTTGTGACTGTGGTGTTTATGGTGATTATGTACCTTTGAACGGAAAACAGATTTCTTGGAAACCTAGTAATGAAACCAATTACTGGGGATGCACGTTTTCTAGTATTTCTATAGTTGGGAGTCCTTGGCGATCAGTAACTATTATGGGTTTCATCCATTAAAATATACAATAACTCAGACGGGGCATTTAAAATCGTGTCTACTCCACAACGGGTGTCACTTGTAGATCAGGGACATAATGACACGGGCATCACGCGCAGCAGTAGCACACAACTGAAGCAGAGGGGAAACTAAATACAGCAGGCTCTTTTTAAACTTGTGTCGTAGTACTGCAGTGGCGAGACAAAGGTTTAACATGAGCCTGCTGTATTTAGTTTCCCCTCAGCTTTGTTTAATTCCGTAATCAAAATGCTACAAAGATAAATCCTCTCCAAACGCAGCGGCGACGCACTCAGCAATATGCACAGAGCTGTGGCTCTCGTAATAATCCAGGTCTCTGTCTTTGCTGTAAAAGCCAAAGCCAAATGTAGAGTTTTTAAAGAGCCCCGTAGCATCTCATAGCTCATTCTTTTCCATGCTAAGCTCTTCCTGTGTTTCTCTAACTCTCACTAAATTCTAGTGTTACTCAAGCGGGCTTCGCGGTGCGCTGCCATCTAGCGGGCGGGAGTAAAAGTGCAGGACCAAAGAGATGCTGCAATGAATATTTCCCCAAAAATAGATGTTTAAATATTGATACGGGCGCTTTTTGTATCGATACGAGAATCGCGCGACGTAATATCGCGATATATCGGCGAATCGATATTTTTCAACACCCCTAGTTGACTACAATAAAAGCATAAATACTTGTGTCCTGTGCAGGTATCTGTACGGAAAGCCGGTTCAGGGAAAGGCCTACATCATGTTTGGGATCAAACACGAGCGTGAGAAACTCCGACTGAGAGCCATGAAGCAGATCACCGATGTGAGTCTTTGTTCAGTATTTTACTGTGTTTTTAATACATGTGTTATAAATACAAAAAATTAAAGTTCAAGACAATCAACTGCATGTTTTACACATTGTCGGTGCATTTTTCACACAATTTCTTTGTGCTAAAGTTTTCAGAATTGTCCAACTTTAAAATATCCAAGTTTAACTTAATTCCTCCCTTTCAGATCTTTTGATATAAAAAATGCATATGTTTGTTTAGTTTGTGGCAGTAAAAATATTGTGTCTTGGCATTATAAAGCATTATATTTGCCACTCCTACAGCAGAGACGACAGGCACTCGCTGCATCCCAGGTTAACAGTAATCGTCAGGGATGTGCATTGTCACCGCTATTATTTCCATCTGTGATCTCACTGGATTAGGTCATTATGAAGCCTAGGCGTTAATTCAACCTGGGAGACTAATTTCAGCATCACCGACCTCCAGCCAATGATCACTCCCGAGAGGCCACACCTCCTCCTCAGCCATCAGCGCAAGAGCCGCACCTTCGTAGCAGCCAATCATCGCCCTCGGTCCCGCTTTTAAGCCCCAGCAATCATGATCCGTTCGCTTCACAGCTGCGCTGCGACCCACCTCCACCCCATCTCCACCTCTTCCGTCACGGCTTCTACCTGCGCATCTTCGCGGGTCTCCCATACCACCACCAGTGTCCAGGCTCCGGGGGAAGACATCCCTAACTCCAAGCTGTTTACCTACACTAACTTATACATCGATGTCTACCGCCGGGGTCTGATCGCCAAAACTAATATACATATCAATAAATCTTTCTAATCACTGCTTTCGTCTGTTTGAGTCTATCCAGGTTGAAATGACATTCAGATATCTGTTAAATCTCAATAATTGTTCTGTGTGTTTCTTTAGCTGGACGGAGGGAAAGTGTCTCTGACCCTGAGCGATTTGAAGGCAGAGTACCCAAACATCAGGATTTTAGTGGGAAAATCCATCTACGTCAAAGCCTCGGTGCTCACCCAGTCAGGTGCTGAATCTCACTCTGTCATATCTGCAGAAGGGTTTATTCAGCTGCATTTTGTAATAGAAGATCAAACTATAATACGGGACTAGTTTAGGTTCAAAATTAAGAATGCTTTCTCCCTATATTTGGCAATATACTGTACATTGTGTAACATTTTATTTTGGTTTCCTGTTCCCTCAATTGCATGCATCTACAGTATCTCTAAGCCTAATTATATGATTCATAAAAATATGCCTAAAGTATTAACTGTTCAGAAGCCCCTTATGAGAGACCAACAGGCCCGGTTAGAACCATGAGGCCGTCCTTCTGTGGACCCACCACCTGCAGGAGGAGCCCATAGGGGCTGGTGCAATGTGATTTGGGCAGCTCCAACAACTGCCCCCACGACCCGGCAACGGACAAGTGGAAGAAGATGGATGGATGGATGGATGGATGGATGGATATTAACTGTTGCCACAAAAATCACAATGAAAAAGAATGCACCAAACTATTGAAGACTGAACTTTTCCATCAAATTAACTCTAAGTCAATATTAGTTTAACACTGACTGGACCCTAAACTTTGGACCTGCAGGCAAAACCTTCACTTACGTCACATGTGGGAAATTACCAATGCAAGATAGAATGGAAATAGGTAATGATTAGCAGTGTTGGGTAACTTTTAAAAGTAACTTGTTAAGTTATCTCCTTTCTCCTCTGGAAAAGCACCTTGATACGTCACTGCGCTACTTTATTATGAAGGTAACGTGTTAGAGACTCATGCGTTACCAATAATAAACATCTATTAGCCTTCATTTGTCGCCAAAAAAGCGAACTCACGCAAACAGCCAGATACCAGTAAATTATTCAAAATAGTAAATGTATTCAATAATATTCATTCACAAATATTGACAAATGTTGTATCCACGAGTACTGTGGAAGGTGCCCAAAGTTATGCTGTAAACCAAATATGTCAGTTTCCTTTCTGGCATTTGCACACGGTTTTCTCAAAATTAGATTTTCCTTCCACTCTTGCAACAACATCTCCACTTTTCAATCTTGGATTATTTACAAGATTTTGAAGGTTTTTTCTGAGGGACTTTTAGATATCTAATTCCCAGCCTGATTTATTGAGCTTTGAGCCCAAAAAGGCCACATTTGAAATGTTTCCTATTCAAAAACTAAACATGATATCCAGCAGCCCTCTTATTGTTTTGTTACTAATATACAAAATAAAACCATACATTTTAACCTAGATCATCCATTAATTACATTTTGTCGCTGAAAATCTGCCATTTTTGTATACAATATGCTATTTCATATGAACACAGAAAATGGCAGAAAACTTACAATACTTATTTTCACTCAGTAATCTACAGCAAAAGTAGCTCACTGCTGCCCCTGTGGTGTCTTTAGGCGGTGACCTGGTGGAGGTGGAGAAGAGCGGCATCAGGGTGGTGATTTCTCCGTACGTTCTATCGTTCAGAGACGCGCCGCAGTACTTCAAACCCGGACTGCCTCTGGACCTCACGGTAAAGCGCATCTCTACAGCAGAAATGTGCTCAAGCTGTTGTTAAACACTCTTTCATTTCGTTCTCGTGCAGCTGGATGTGAGGCACCACGACGGCACTCCGGTCCATAACGTCAAAGTGAAGCTGACATTCATAGACTCTCCAATAGATGTCGTCGGAGGCACCGCTTACCGCAGTATCAACATGCCCAAGAAAAGAGGACTCAAGTCATCACGGTCAGAACTTGATCATCTTTATCTAAGCCAATATGGTTCACAATTTGACACCAATTTTTACCAAGACAAATCATATAGATACAGACGGCAAGGGGGCGTGGCCTAGCAGAGGGGGAAGAAAACCTCTCATGGAATCACAATTTTTCCCTCTTTATAGCTATTTTCTAGCAGACTTTAAACATTTATTACACAGTGATTATGTCAAGCCAACATTGGGTCCATATAGATGTTTTTTTCACAGCAAATTGTTCAGTTGAAGCGAAAAATAGGACTCGTTACTAATGTTAGCATATGTAGCATGAAGCTAACGTTAGCTTCCTGGTTAGCTTTGTCTGTTTTTTTAAGTTTTATGGGCAGTGGAACAACTTTGCTCCTGCCCATGTCTCTGTCTCTTTATGTAGTAGAAAAATATATTCACAATTCAGTATTTGTTAAAGTAATGATGCAGGAAAGGGAGTAAGTTCATGTTTTTCCCTTCCTTGGTTTCCCCTCTCGCTGCTTTTTGAACATGACCATAGTGGGCAATTCCATCATCTGTATATGTCTAAATAAAGTGTGTCTAAAATACTGCTAGATCTTATTTACCATTGGAATGTAGATATAATTACTCGTATGAGCTAACTGTTGTAGCATTAGCCGTTTTGTTACATACGACTTTATTCACCTGGGACACTCTGAGGTCTCAAGTCGTAATTTTCAAGTGGGAAAGATACCAGTTACCAGTTGCCTGGAACACACCATTGGTATACAATAAATATACCAAATATGGTGTTGTATACATATAGCAACACCATATAGTGTGTCTTCATGTAAGCGTCATTCCCTCGTGTTCCTCCAGGCAGAGACGGTCCAGCCAGGGCTGAGGCGAGAGCAGCAGGCCAGAAAAGATCTCAACATCGGGCCGTACCAGACCCCCAGCGCCTCCATGAACCTGCTGTACATCTCCGGGGTGAACCGCCGCGTCGCTGTGGGAGACAGCCTGGCCATGTTGATGAAAATCAGTGTGCAGAAACCAGAGGACAAGAAGCACGTCAAACACATCACCTACATGGTCAGTCACACACCTACACGGTCAGTCACACACATCACCTACACGGTCAGTCAAACACATCACCTACACACATATTTGATAAATCCAGGCAAGGCATTTTTGTTTATACCGCACATTTCATACACAAGGCAACTCAATTCACCAATCCAGCGTATCATCTGAACGAGGTCTGTGAATTAACATTTTCCAAACTAGGGAAGACCTCAAAACGCTGTTTACATGGGTCCATTGTTACGGCGCCTCTGCAACTTTTCCTAAAACTCTGACATCGGAGGTTCAGTGTTGTGTCTGTTAATGTGCTGACCTTAGAATGAGTTTCTCTCTCTCGCCCCTCACAGAGGAAAACACCGCAGAGTTGGCCTCCATTCAGTCTTTGGACAGTTTTTTGGACTGACAGTGAAAGTCTGGTCAATGACAGTTTGAGGTCCAAAATAAATGAACTTCCTCGTTTCTTCTGTAGCTCGTAAATTCATGAAGCAGTTTCATTTTCACGGCGCGTTGCTGTTTACATTCCAAAAAGCTTCCTGTGCATGCACTATACAGTCTTGTTCTATTATCTGTGGCAGCATCACAGCGCCTCACACAGGCCTGGTGGTTCTACACACGACTGTCTTCATGTGAACGTACACATATAGTGTTGATAGAGAAGGTTTTTGACTGTTTTGTCTTCGTGTGGCTATAGCCTAAGTTCATGTTATTGTTGGTGCTTTCCTCTGATTCAGTTGAGTTTTCTCACGGTGCCCCTTGTAAAAAACACCTACACAGTCAGTCCTCCGGGATGAGCGTGTGCTTCATGTCTGCCTCCATTTGCTCCTCAGGTGCTGAACAAAGGGCATATCGTGAAGGCGGAGCGTGTGGACGTGACGTCCCATGCAGTGACCGTGGTGCGTCTGCCCGTCACCCCCGACATGATGCCCTCGTTTCGGGTGGTGGCCTTCTACTCGCTCCCCTGGACGCGGGACGAGGAGGTGGTGGCCGACTCCATCTACGTGGATGTGGAGGACTCCTGCGTAGGGAAGGTAAGGAGAGGTTTATGGTTTAGTGTTTTAGAGCCACGCTCTAAAACATCCAATAAAAAGACTAATACACAAGCATTTCTTTCATTATGGTTGAAAAATACCTCTGCTCAGACAAGATATCACCAACTTGTCTTCGTAGAGAAGTTGCTATGAGACATGTCATGCAAAATTGACTTTTCTTTTTAAAGCTTTTAAGCATGTATATCATCCGCTGTGTCCAAATGTCCACCATATCTCCTACTCCTCATCTCATGCACTCATTCTGTCAGCGATTCAGACACGCACTTCACTGGTTTCTCAAAAGCTCCCCTGCCTGTTACTGTCTCTCCTCCAGGTGAGCGTGGGGCCAGTGGGACACTACTCGGACCTCACGCCCGGGAAGACGCTCCGCCTGCAGGTCCAGGGCGAGCCAGGGTCCACGGTCAGTGTGGTCGCGGTGGACAACTCCGTGTTTCTGCTGAGGAAAGACAGACTGACGCAGAGCAAGGTACTGCAGCTGCTGCATTACAGAGGTGGATTGGGTTACGTTCTAAAAATAACCCGAATCCGGGAAGTAGTCAGCTTTATTTTTTACAATTATTATATATGTTTTAAGGCTGTGAAACCCCTCACCACACACTTTATACACTTTTCTCACTAGTTCACACGGGTTCTCCCAGAGCCGCTTTTTCCTATACGTAGACTACGCAAGTTGCATAGGGCCGCCACAGCCGCAAGGGCCCCGCATTTCAGTCAAATTATGGTGTTGTTTCACTTTTTAATCAACGCGTCTTCACTTTGTGCGATCTTTCACGAAAGGTGCGTTCAGACCAGAGGTTACATTAACCGAAAATTCTCCGTCATTTACTGAATATTTTAAGCTTTGACGGAACATTTCAAAGGCCGTCTGTCATTTTGACAGATTGAAAATCAAGCCGTGATTAAAATAAAACGCAGGGCTGCTCTTTTTCAGAGCGCGCGGGGCTCTCTCTCTCTCTCTAAACTTGTATCACTGCTTAGCTAGCTAACTTTCTGGGCGCTAACAACAACACGGGGAAGAAAACCACGATCCAAACGCGGTTAAAGGCTAATAATATCCTTCTCATCTGGAGCCGCTCTTTAACTTACGTAAATCTCAGGACGAGCTGATCTATTTCTCTCCCCTCTCTCTCTTTCCCTCCCGTGTGTGTGTTTCTGTGCGCGGCGCGCTGTGCAGTGATGCGAACTGGTATATTGTCCGCTGTTTCTTAAACATTAACGTTAAAAGAGAAAGTGCAAATAATAAGCTCCACTTTACATTTGTATTAGTGTAATATGAGCCCTGATATGAGGAGCAGATGACGCTCTGAATAAGCCTCTGAGAATTTTACGCACGAGTTCATACACATTTCTGTAGCAAAATCCCGCAGGTGCCCACTGTCGTTGTGTCCTTGGGCAAGACACTTCACCCTCCTTGCCTCCAGTGTCTGCGTACACTGGTGTATGAATGAGAGTGTGAATGGGTGACTGGTTCCTTGATGTAAAGCGCTTTGAGTGCCTAAAGCAGGTAGAAAGGCGCTGTATAAAATGTGACCATTTGTGTTCCATGATTGTTCAGATGTTTAGTTAAACTCCATTTATCCAGCGATCTCACATTTTTCCTAACATACACAATATGCAGCTTATACATATAGCCTATGTAAATGTCTTTAAAAATTGCTTATAATGTGAAATTAATTCATGAAGGATAAAAATAGCCCATGACGGATTTTTATAAACCTGCCCGTCAAAATGAAGGAGAGAAATTATCCCTAGTGAAACCACTGGTTCAGACCGAACGTGCGTCCACGCTCCGTCAGCCTCTAGTTGGACGCCAAACATGGCCGCTTCACACTCGCGAGAAACGCCCGTTTGCTGGCGCGTGAAGTTTTGCAAGCGTCATAATTAGGAGGCGTGTCATACAACTCAGGCCGAGCGCAAACCGCGATGATCAACTTGTCCTCCATGCTACAGGTCAGGGGCGCAGCTACCGCAACTACCCCCCCTCCCACACAAACACACACATGGCTCTTTGATGGTTGTTTATTTTTTTTTAAAGAAAATTAATACCCTCTGAATTGACTTTATTTTAACAAAAATGTCACTATTTCACACAATATTACATCGACATTTCCCTCTATGGAGTTTGTTATCACAAAAAAACAATCACACGGCCCGATTAAAAGCTTCTGTTGCTTCATTCACGTAACTTTTCCTCCTCTCCCTCGCGCAAGAGGGGAGAAAACAACGCAAGCTTCAACGCGATCTCCTCTGTAACCGTGTTTATTATTTCATTAGGACTTTTATTTCTCAAACTTGTTGCCTTATGCTCACTTTGAGCTCCACGTGGGGGTGGAGATGACTGTCCCTCTGCACTCCTCTGTCCCACTCCAGCAGTGACTTTTGTTTCGCAAAATAAGCACAACTAAAGTGACGCCCCTCCCCCAAAGAGGAATTAAAAAAAACACTTCACCACCGCGAACCCGTTCATATCGTTCACTGTAAAGACTCGTTCAAAGAGCTGGATCGTTCACGACCGACACATCACTTTTGGCGCCCCGTCCTTTCGGCGCCGCTATTCAAGGCATATATTGCGTTTGCCCTTTTTGCGCCACTGCTGCAGGTAACAGGTGACGCTTGTGCTCACTATTTGAGCCCAGTCCCTGATTGGTTAACAAGGCGTAAATGAACGCACGTGTAGATTGTGATTACTTGAGTGCATGAAGCAGTGGGCGGGGCATCGCTGCTCTATACCTTCTCCCTGGCTTCGACGCGCGTTTATCCTCATCTGCTCGCATTTGCTACGCTTCATACGCGCGGACATCTTTGCTTACATTTCGAAGCACGTCTACATAGGGTTAACATGGAAGTTGGCGGCGTGTCAGCGTTTGGTCTGTACGCACCATAAGACTTAACTCAGATGTGGGTACTTCAGGCTGGGGAGGGGACGGTCGGCATCACAACACCTTTTGTTTTTTTATTTGTTCAAATATTCGCGGAGATATTCATATTTTTTTATTTATTTCGGGTTGCAACAGAGCTTCTGTCTGTTTAGCTGAATTACATGAGCTGCATTTACGTGTCCGGTGGAAACACGCAATGTCTCTAGTTTATTTAGGTTATATGTTTTACTCATCAGAAAATAGTTGGTATGCTCCTTCCATAACTTATTTTATTAAAAGGTTAAGTGGGCAAGGAGAGTGACGTGCTTCCCAGATTGATATTCAGGGCGAATGTTGGTTTTGTAATATCAGTCTAGCTCTTTACATGGGATGAGACGGGGCTGCACGGGTCTAATGCTGACTTCCTGCCTGTGTGTTCAGATCTGGAGCGTGGTGGAGCAGAGCGACCTGGGCTGCTCTCGTGGTGGAGGAGGCAGTGCCAGGGGAGTGTTCTCCGACGCCGGGCTGCTCTTCTACACCAACTCCGGCTTCAAGACGCCATACAGACAAAGTACAGCTCACACACGACACACTGTGAGCCGTGATTCGAGATTTAACACTCTCTTAACTTCTCCACAGCTCTGCAGTGCCCGCGTTCCTCCAGGTGGAGGCGCTCTGCTGCTCTGTTAGAGCGCAAAGCTACGCTCGGTGAGTCCTGAGTGAAACAACGTAGTTTCTTCTAATCAAATATTAATCCAATAAAAGTCACACAGTGAAATTGAAACTGAAGTACAATATTTGCTGTAGAAAATACTTAAAGGGGGGTATTATGTAAAATCGACTTTTTCAAGCTTTATATCATGTTATTATGTCATTCCCTCATTAAACACATGCCTGGAGTGTTGCCTTGGCTCATTCACGTATTTTTGAGTAATCAGTAAAAACTTAGACGGCAGCCATTTTAGGTGTAGCTATGCCTCAGTCCTCCTAGGAACGCCCCCACCTCCTGGAGACGCCTCTGGACCTTTTGTCACCAGCCAAGCCACCAACCACTGCTCCTCAGCTCAGCAGAGCCCCCTCCCCGCACAGTGTTGTTGTTTAGATGCCACAGCAGTGTGCTGAAGGGGGCGTGTCGGAAAGCTTCTTAAAGAGACAGAGGCCTATTTCAAGACGTTCAGTACAGCCATTTTGAGAGAGCAATTTCAGTCAAGGCAGTTATTTTAATTTACTGCATATACAGACCAACAGAAGGTTACGTCATCATTGTAGTATGCTATAGACTGGTGCTATGTGATTGAAAAAAGCATAATACCCCCTCTTTAAATCAAAGTAGAAATCAGAATCAAAATCAGAATCGTTTTTATTGCAATGGTTTGAGAATATGTTCACAACATATAACACAGAATCTAGATAAAGGTAAGCTATAAAACTTTAAACAATAAGGCTATAGGGGCATGCATAAAGAATAAATAAATAAGATAAATAATAAAAGGTAAAATATGGTAAGACGACAACAATTTACATAGAACAACAGCGGGATTGTATTTACAGGTGTGTAGGTACAGTATATAAGTAATAAGGTGCTATAAAGTGATAAAGTGATAAAGCAATAGCAGCTGAAATAATTGTGGACACTGTCCACTGTCTGCAACAGGGCAGATTACATCCATGAGTCTGTGCCTAAGTTATGAGTCTTCATGGGTTCATGAGTCTGATGGCGGTGGGGAAAAAGCTGTTCAAGTGGCGGGATCTATGGGTCTGGATAGGTTGTAGCCTCCTGCCTGAGGGAGAGGGGTTAAAGTACAAATCTGTTTAATTGTTAGGAAATCTAACTTTGCATCTTCTAAAACACACCTATGTTTATTGCTTAAAATGACAAATTTGAAATGAAAACATGCCAACAAAATGACAACAAACAATTCCTTTGTTCCTCATATTCATATCAGTTATCTACAGGAAAAGCTTCAAATTGTTATCTCTAAATGTAATTCTTTTCCCCGTGTCTCGCCTAACAGTGCACATATGATGCAAAATCAACTTTCTTGAGGTTTAAACCATGTTTTAACGTTGTTACCTCATCAAAGACAGACCTGGAGTCGTATTTCACAACATTCACGCAGTTTTCAGCTAATTCTCGGACAAAGCTGTTAAATTTAGCTGTTTCTTCTTCTACAGCGTCAGCGCCTCGTTCTATATCTCCTGATTACACTCACATCATTGTTCAAACCCAAAAACTTAAGCCCATAATCCAACATCATCAACTCTTAGCCTGTCTGTGCTCGAAGTGCACTAAGAAAATTATTCCTACAGCGGCCAGCAGGAGGAGCCCCAGTCAAGATCTGCACCAGCTCTTTCGCCTGCATTTCACTGTTACTATTTAATTCTTACAGACACATAATTTCAAATAATAAAACATAAAATATCAAAGCTGAGACTCCAAAATAAGTTTTTTTAATGTTGCTGCTCCTGACCGCTCCTCTCTGTCGTCTCAGAGCGCCACTACGAAGACGAGCTGCTCCGGCGCTGCTGCCTGGACGGGCTGCGGCAGATCCCCATGCCGTACTCGTGCACGCGGCGCTCGCTCTACATCACGGAGGGGGTGGAGTGCATCCGCGCCTTCAGACACTGCTGCGGGACGTACCGGGACGAGCCCATCGACCCCAACATGCCCACGGCCATGCCCAGCTTCATCACCACGGCTGCCCCGCGCCGCGGGCTGGATGCGTGGGTGGACCACTCACAGCCCAGGATACCGCTGAGGCGTGAGATGTTCGGTGAGTGTCCGGCTAAAAACATGGATTATACTTATACTTTTTCTCTTCAGCACAATTCAGACTGTTTTCTTAAAGCGATATAACTTACTAATGCTTTTGTATTTTTTTTATTTAACCTTTATTTAACCAGGAAAGTCCCATTGAGATTAAAAACCTCTTTTTCAAGGGAGTCCTGGCCAAGAGGCAGCAAAAGATACAGTTACAGAATTACATACACATTACATACTCATTATAAAATCATTTACAAGAGGTCGACTCAAGCGCTCTCACTTAAATTCGTTCAATGGAATAAGATCAGTTATTTTCCAGTCTTTTTGCAACGTGTTCAATGTAGAAGGAGCAGAGTGAACAAATGCTCTTTTTCCCAGTTCTGAACGGGCAAATGGAACAGTGAGCAACAAATGATCATTTGAACGCAAACTGTAAGAGCCAACGTTCCTGCGTGAGATTAGGTTACAGATGTAAGAGGACAGTAAACCAAGCATGGCTTTATAAATAAAAGTATACCAATTATTAGAGATGGCAGAGTTGATCTGCGGCAGGTCTGAGCCAGGACTTAACAAGGACTGAATAAGAAACTAGAGTTCTTGAACCAATTGTTAAAGCATAACAGAGCAGTGACAACAATAACTACATCTTTACCCTTAGCCACAGACCCACAGAGGGAATATCAAAGATTGTTTGTGGAAAAGTGAGTGCTCACTCTGTATTAGACATTTTTGGTACGGTTTTGGTAATGATTAGTGACAGTGAGTGCAAAGATCTTTGACATGTGAAGTACTGTAATGCCCCGCACTTACAGGCAAGTATCCAGCCGACGTGTAACTATATACTAAAACAAGCAAACTCCACGAAATCAGTGCAGCATTGCAACTTTTCCAATAATCTGCAATTTCCTTCTTTTCCTTTCCTTACTTAGGCGCAACTAAAGTTAGTTTCTGATCAGTTAAATCCATTTTGCTCATATTTGTGTGAGATCATTCAGACTGAAACGACAGCTCCGCCTCCTCTCACTCGCCTGGGTCTGACTTTACAGCGAGCGCCGCTCTGTGCTCCTCCTGCCCTGTCTGAGATTCTCTGCTCCTGGATCTTTATTTGGCAATAGGCTTTATCTGACAGATTAACGCTGCGTGTGCATGTAGACGCTTCTTCCCTCCATGGTGCAGTGGCGTTTGTGTGAGGGGCTGGTTCTTTCTTTGCTGCTGGGAGTCACAGTTCTGTGGAACCGGAATCCTTTTGTCTGTCTGTTTGTCGACAGACAGGGGCCCGTTCACTCCTCCCACTGTCCACAGCTGAGCGAAGGACTGGGGGACGGGAACATGACACAACTATTTAAAATAACCTCTTTAAAGTCTTTGCTTATGTTAAAACTGATCTAAAATGCAAAGAAAAGTTTGATTTTGAAAAAATGCCCGGCCCTACCGACTGAGCCGCTTCAGCCCTGACATCAGACTGTAGAGGAGGAGGAACGCCAACCTTTCATTTTTAAGAAACTAAAACCACAGAGAACTACTTATGCTTCGAGGACACTTGTGTAACGATGTGACGGGAGCATCTGTGCACACGCCATTCAAGGTGAAAACATTGATTTTTCATGTCTGACGGTCTGCTCTGTTTCAGATTGGGGCGTCAGCAGCGTGAGCTCAGTCCAAGTTTTCGCTCGTTCTGATGCCCAGCCTGATCGGGGGTTGTGTACATGGCTCGAGCTCCTCCACCGCTGCCAGGTGCAAAACTAAACCAGGACTAAACCAGGACATGACGTGGGGGATTAACATGTGTCTGTTTTAGGCGCCGCGGTAGAAGTAGGCGGCGCCCCTGAGCAGGAAGAGGACAAGTTTGAGGATGAGTGGGAGGAGTTGGATGAAGACCAGGTGTATCTCAGGGACAAGTTCGAGGAGTCCTGGCTCTGGGAGGACTTCCCCCTGCCCCCCACAGCAGACCACTCAGGGTAAGTCGGAGACTGGTTTAGTCCTGAATGATCATTAAAACAGTAATTACAAATCAAATAGAATTCAAACTGGCATTTTCCTAAATTTCTTGGAACATAAAGACATTACTTGAATAGTTTTACTGCGTCAATTTGACCAAAATACAAACATCATGGTTTAAAACAGCCTGTACATAGTTATTTTCTCAATATAGAAATCCTCCCTCATTCTTCTGATGAAATGTTTGCCATTTCGCAAACAATGAGCGAAATTTGTACCACAGGAGGAGACCGGCGCCCCAGCTCGCAGCTCACCCCCCGATCTCCTCATGATTACTGAAGGCACCGGAGGCAAACTCTTTTTTCAGAGATGAGTTCTGCCACTGTGTACGTTGAAGCAGTGTGGCGTTCAAGGGTTGTGGGGAAAAAAAAGTTCTGCATCGTAAACTTAATTCCTAATTGTGTTCTATATGCCAAAAAAAGAGAGACTTACGTACATGAAAGTTGCAGTTTAGCAAATAATAAAAAGTCTTACAATGTTTCCTTTGCTGCATCTTATTTATGCTGATAAATGTTATTCCTATCACTGAATGCAATCAGAGCAGCATGCAACAAAATCTGGTGTCCCATTTATAATGTTAAAATTTAGCCTAATGAGTTTTGTAGATTGCTGAATCATTGCAAACAGCTAAAATAATGGATCTAAAATGCAACAGAAGGCTGGAAGTGGCATGTGATATGTTTAAATTCCCTTCATCCCTGTTAAAAGCTTCCCTGTTTTTTTTGGTTGCGCTCCTACATTTTTAACTGTGCTCCTAAATTTCAGAATTAGGAGCACAAGCGCTACCAAGAAAAAAGTTAATTTCGAGCCCTGCTGTTTATGAGCTTCATAAATAGTTTATCAGCCTTCAATGAAAATCCATAGAAATGGTCAAAAACAATACATAAAACAGCACTTCCAGACTTCTGACGGGTACTGTATGCACTGCTGTACTATTTGTTTGTTAAAATGGCTTTGACTTTGACTTGCTGCTGCCTGTATGAACTCTTGCCCTCTCTCTGTTGTTGCAGCCTGGCGTCTCTGACGGTGGATCGGGCGCTGCCCGACTCTATCACAGAGTGGGGGGTTTTCGCCGTCAGCACCTCCACACAAACAGGTTCAGCTAAATATTACATCTGGATTTTACCTTTTTAAACTGACTTTCTAAACTTTTCAACTCTTTTGAGAAGAAGTATGATTTACAAACACAAGATAATCATGAACTCATTCAAAACTAATGATGAACTAAAGGAGAAGAATAATATGGCTGAGACGACGCTGTAATCCAAATATGGTCATTTCCTTTGTGGGGAAAAATATATGTGCAGACAAAGGGACTAAACTTTAGGGCCGTTTTCTCCAAATGAGGTTTTCATTCCTTTCTTTAATAACATCTCCACTTTAGCTCCTACAGACTCTACACTTTACAGGCTCGGACTTAATGTAACACTAACAAGGTGTTTTAGACTACAGGTGAGCTTCAATAACAAAGCCAGACAGTCAGTGTGGGTCCAACAGCCCTAAGGCAGAGTTTATTTACAATTAACCGCAAACATTCTAAAAGTTTAATTTTAATTGGGGTAGCGTGGCCTCGAGCTGGGGTGAGAGAGGTATACTATTAGTGAAAAACAAACACAAGGTCAAACACAAATAAACACCCATATATACATGTCCCACCACCACCAAAACTGCAAATAAAATCACCACCTAAAGTGAACCCCTGTCATCCCCAGCTGTCGGTAGCTTGGACCAACACAAACTAGAGGGATATTGTTTAAATTAACAAAACACAGTAAACTAACTGAAACATAAACGGCAACCAGCACTGCGCCTATAAAAGCACAGTGTGATTAGTAAACAATAACAGACAGAACAATATTGGCAAGATAAAAGCATACCTTTAAACTGGAGTGTTAGGACCCTTAAGGAATATAAAATGTACATCAGTGTTTTCTTTACAATATAAATAAAAGTCTTAAAACCTAAACATTTCTTTAGCTCACCAGGAAGCAACATGTGCACAGGCCTGCTCAGGAAGAGGAAATGGGCATGTGTAGCTCCTTCCTTTATAGCCTGTCATGTGATGTGATCACATGACCAGACCTATCCCTGCCACATTAACAATGGGCCTCATTCATGAACATCTTATTAAAAAACGTCTTAAATCTGTATTTACGAAGACAGTGTCAGGAAACTGTGTCAGGTTCACCACACGTTCTTAAAGGGATATTTCAGGATATTTGACATAGGACCTCATTTCCTAGTTATCCAGAGTGTTGTTGATGTCTGGAGATATTTTTTTTCTTAAATTCATGCAGTTCTTATATTTGAAGAGTCTAGTTGCGCTAGGCTAGAGCAAAGCTAAAGCATTTCTATGGTAAACGCTAGCCCGCATTAAAAAACAGTCTGGCGCACTCCACAGTGCACCTGAGGTAAATCACTTATAACGCCAGACTAACCATATAAATGTCTGTGTCGATAGGTTAATTTTAACAATTTTACGTTTAAAATAACATATTTGAGCAGCATCAGCTTCGTGGCTGTAAGCTAACACAGCGGCGGAGTGATCTGTGAGAAAATAGTCCCTCAAATGCGGTAATTCATGTGATACAAGGTCTGTTTTATTTAAAAAAAATATTCTATTAACACAGACATTTATATGGTTAGTCTGGTGTTATAAGTGATTTACCTCAGGTGTACTGTGGAGTGGGTCAGACTGTTTTTAATGCAGGCTAACTGATACCATAGAAATGCTTTAGCCTTGCCCTAGCCTAGCACCACTAGACTCTTCAAATATAAGAACTGCATGAATTTAAGAAAAAATCCCTTTAAAGATGTCTTATTTTGCACCAACACTGTTTTATTTCTGCCGCTCAGGTTTCTGCGTGGCCGAGCCGTACAACGTCCGAGCCTGGAAGCCGTTCTTCGTGGACCTAAAGCTGCCGTACTCTGTTGCCCGGAACGAACAAATCCAGATCAAAGCCGTCATCCACAACTACTCCCCGGACAACCGAGAGGTCCGCTTTAGCAGTACTGCCACAGTCCCGCTGATACTACCATTTTAATAAGACGATTTATCATGAACTTTGTAAACTGAAAGGTTATCAGAAACATCCTTCTTTTTCCCCCCTGCAATATAATCGGTTCATTAATCGTTACGTATCCAGGGCAGTTGACAGTAGGAGTGTGACAATATATCGATTTTCTGATATATCACGATATTTTGCGGGACGATACTGATACCGACTTTTTATTCCGATATCGATACTTTTGATGACATAATGCATACTAATGAGGCAGCAGTGCTCCACTGTTTTCACGGTCAATAGAGGCCAATAATCAGTCAGACCAGCAGGGGGCAGCACTAAAGTTTTAAGCACTTGGACCAAACACTGTCACACAAATAAATTACTTTTAATGATAGTTTTTATAATTATAAAGAATTTGGGGTTGATTTATTCCTTTTTAAATAAGACTGTGGTTTCTTGTTTATTTAAATGTAAATGAAGTCACTGACAGATCTATGACCCATTTTCAGTGAGTAAGTCAGGGATCATTTATAAAAGTGGTACAAAGCACATGAAAAGAAATGTACATGATGAATAATATGTAGTAGGTTAAACGTAGCATGTTTTTTTTTTTAAATCGTGATTTATCGTAGATTATTATTGTGCAATATATCGATTATCGCAGTATCGGCGTATCGTGAGATAATCGTTATCGTGAGCCATGTATCGCGTATCGTATCGAATCGTGAGGCACCCAGAGGTTCCCACCCCTAGATGACAGACTTGGCGGGGCCTGGGACAAGAGCCTTTCACATGGGCCCCCCTACCCTGCACATTCATGGGTTATTTTATATCGCGATAACGATATAAGTTTAACACAAATATCATTTTTTTTATCATCTTTTTTCCAACTTTATTCAGAAAATTGGAAGAAATTTTCCCCAATTTTGAAAATAAAGAAAATTGTGTAAAAAAAAAACTATTTGGGCAAAAATAGGGAAGGCATGGGGGATAAATTGGGTAAGAAATTGGACGAAAATGAATGAAAATGGAGGGAAATAGGGAAAGTCATAAAAAATAGGGGGAAAAGGGGAAAACGAGAAACATTTGGGGCAAAATAAGTAAAAAGGAAAAAAAAGAACAATTGGGGAAAGATTTGGGGGAAAAAATCATTCATTTGAGTGAGCTGAAACGAAGTCACGTGTGATTGGTTTAATTTGCCTTCTGAGTGTGATTTCGTGTTCACATGTTTCAATGGCTCCATAGATAATCTCTGTGTCACAGGTGCGCGTGAGGCTGTTGAAGACCGAACACATGTGCAGCGTGGCGTTCAGGGACAAGCACGAGCAGTACGTGACGGTGGAGGCCGGGGGGTCGGTGGTGCTGCCGTACACCGTGGTGCCTCTGGCTGTGGGGAAGCTGCCCATCGAGGTCATGGTGGACACTAAAGACAGGATGATGGAGGACCGCGTCAAGAAGAACCTCAAAGTGGTGGTAAGAAACGGATTACTGCTAAAGCTACAGAGAAACCTGCTACGAATACTACTACTGCCACTATACTACACTCTACTACTACTAAGAAATATCCAAACTACTCGTAATATTTACCCAACAGCATCACAAAATCCACAGTTTAAGGCGAGACACCTGTGTGATCATTTCAAACACTTCAAAGACAAACAGTTTGATTTATTTTGGAGAATGAGTTTTTAAATAAGGGCGTTTTACACAGGTTAGGTCGAGAGCGGCTCTTTAGGGTCAGTGTGAATCCTCCCGCAGTACTTTAGTGCAGTATAAACAGCCGCTCCGAGTCCGGCTGAAACAGGTGTCTCTCGGAGCAGCTTCACTTGAACTCTGGGTCGGGGCGGGTCTGGTGTGAATGCGGCCGAACTCAAGACGAACTACTCTCGCTTTGACGCCTCTTTTTTTGCGTGAAGAAAGTCCCTTGAGACTCAATGGGCCAGATCTTGGTGGTGGCGCACGCAGGGGCGCAGGCTCTTGGTGAATAGTTTTCCGAGTTGCGGAGCTGTGCGCCATTTGCCTCCTCCACTTGTGAAGGGGGCGTAACAAGAGGAGGTGACTGCACTGATAGCACCGCTGACATTCATTTCCTTGTTTACAATGCGCTGCCTTGCGTTCTTTCTTAAGCCTTCGGGTCTCACAGGTTAAACTAAAAACTTTATTAACCCCATCGTGAGCTGAACAATGTTCATGTCTCGAGAGAAAAAGAGCTACAGTTGTGGCGCGGATCGGCCCGCGCTTGGCGTGAACGCGAAACAAGACAAATGCACATGTTTCGGGTCAACACCTCCCTTTCTATTGATTGGCCCGGCCTATACACACATAGCGACAGCGTCACACAGTGTACACACATGCAAACAGGTAAACAAAACATAGGAATTTCCTTGATGCCATGTTTGGCTCCTATAGCAATTGTTTCTCTGCCATTTTTGTGACAAAAAGTTTACACCATAGACATATTATTAATAGACCGTCATTACTCACTCCTCCCCGTTTACCACAATGACCACGTTCGAGGGGGAAATCATGGCGGATTTACAGGCTCCTCCTCCCCAGCTCTGACGAAGCATGTTCCTAATAAGGGCATAAGGGCGGGATCTTCATTGTAGACTCGGCCCTTGCGTGACGTGTAGCTCGTGCAGCTCCAATACTAACAGTCTGACCCTCATTAGTACGAGATTTCTAACATGTATCCTACGATAACCAGTCCGGTGCCTCTGATTGTGTCTAACCCAGCGTAATCACAGGAGGAATATCGAGCTGTAGACAGTTCCAAACAATTAGGCACCGGGCATTAAAGTTGTTTTTAATGTGTCTAAAGTGCAATGGATTCCAATGGGAGACTAGTGGCTATATGGCGGTACTACAGCAATGGCGGCCTCCAGTGTCGTCGTCGGAAAGCAGAGCAGTCAGCGGCCATTGGTTTACACGTTTTGGAAGTGTTTGATGTTCGCTTAGCGCTGTCTTCGCCTGTTCCACGTGAACGCCCTGACTGCTCCACAGGGAAACCCAGTGGTAACTCAGCCATAACCACTTATTAAGCACCGAGATGCTCATGTCCCGGTTAATCATTCCTGTGCCTTGTGTTGTTTGCTGAATCCTGACCCTCTGCTCTCGCTCAGATGGAGGGAGTGCAGAAGACCGAAGTGTGGAGTGCGGTGCTGAACCCGTCGGCCGAAGGAGGTCAGAAATTCACAAAGCTCTTGTTCGTTAAAACGGCAACTCAAACATAACCCAATGTATTGAAAACGTCTTGCAGGAACTCAGACTTTACGAATGGGGAAGGTCGAACTGGACTCTGTGGTTCCAAACTCTGTCCCGGAAACTTTCATCACCGTCAGAGGTCTGTTCACACCACGGCTCTGAAATGTGCTCACAGATCATTTACTGAGATGACAATAAGGCTGGGCGATATTGACAGTAACGAATATCTCAATATTTTAGGGGATTTCAACAACGATGATGAAGCGATATTTTTGAAAACCATCAGAAATATGCAAAGATGTGCCGTCAAACATGTAAAGTTACATCGCTTTGTCGCTCAAAAAGATAATTGTCCTGTTCAGACGATAACAGGGCGAAAAAACACTCCCCCCCCCTTTTGTTCCCTAACATTTTTACCAGTTTTTTCCATATTTTCTCCCCCATTTTTCCTCAAGTTCCTATTTTTTCTCCAATTTGTTCCACTTTTTTCCTCAGTTTTCCCCATTTTCTTCCCCCATTTGTTCACCATTTTCCCCTAATTTTTCCCAATTTATTATACTTTTTTTCAGATTTTTCCCCCGAGTTCCCTTCATTTCCCCCACTTTTCCCCCCCTATATTTCTTGACCTTGAAGACAATCTCAATACTGTAAATTTGCATCTCTTCCAAACAGCAAGTTAGATTTTAGACGATATATGACAGTACACCAGGATGAGGATGTTGCCGAGTTCATTCTACTGGTTAACTCACATTCTTTTCTGTTGGCAGGAAACTTGTTGGCGGACAGCATCGATAACTCGCTGCAGCCGGACGCGCTGGCATCCCTGATCCGAATGCCCGGGGGCTGCGTGGAGCAGAACCTGGCCTCCATGTCTATGCCCACCATCGCCTTCCTCTACCTGGAGCGAACCGGCGACTGGGGCCGAGTGGGACCGCACCGCAAGGACGAGGCGCTCGGATTCATACGCACAGGTCACACTCTTTATACTCCTGATGTTTCTACTATACCTGTTAAACTATCACAGGCTGTTGTTTGTCATTGTTGCAGTTTCTCAGGCCATTTTATGAAAAAGTTGCAATGAAAAGTTGTAGTGAAGCCTTAAAGGGATATTTCAGGATTTTTAACATAGGGCCTCATTTCCTAGTTATCCAGAGTGTTGTTGATGTCTGGATATATATTTTTTTTAATTCATGCAGTCCTTATATTATTTGAAGAGTCTAGTGGCGCTAGGCTAGTGCTAAGCTAGTGCATTTCTATGGTATCAGTTAGCCTGCATTAAAAACAGTCTGACCCACTCCACAGTGCACCTGAGGCAAATCACTTATAACACCAGACTAACCATATAAATGTCTGTGTTAATAGAATATTTTTTGAAATATAACTGACCTTGTATCACATGAATTACCGCATTTTGAGGGACTATTTTCTCGCAGATCACTCCGCCGCTGCATTAGCTTACAGCCACGAAGCTGATGCTGCTCAAATATAAGTTATTTTAAATGCAAAATGGTTAAAATTATTCTATTAACACAGACATTTATATGGTTAGTCTGGTGTTATAAGTGATTTGCCTCAGGTGCACTGTGGAGTGGGTCAGACTGTTTTTAATGCAGGCTAACTGATACCATAGAAATGCTTTAGCCTTGCACTAGCCTAGCGCCACTAGACTCTTCAAATATAAGAACTGCATGAATTAAAATGTCAAAAATCCTGAAATATCCCTTTAAATCGTCAACTGGACTTTGATGGATTTTTGTTTGTTGCTCACTCACTCTCCACACTCACTTTACCACATATAACACCAAAATGGAGCAGTCTGCTGAAGTGGACTTCCCCCTGTCACTCTCAAAGCGTGAATGCATCTCTGCTTGCGCCCCGACTCTCCCGCTCAGCTGTCTCCTGTCTCCCGGGTAGTGTTCCCAATGGCCGCTGGCTGCTCTGCTTTGCGACGACGACACTGGAGGCCGCCATTGCTGTAGTACCTCCATATAGCCGCTAGTCCCCCATTGGAATCCATTGCACTTTAGACACGTTAAAAACAACTTTAATGGCCGGTGCCTAATTTTTTGGAACTGTCTACAGCTAGATATTCCTCCTGTGATTACGCTGGGTTAGACACAATCAGAGGCACCGGGCTGGTTATCGTAGGATACATTTTAGAAATCTCGTACTAATGAGGGTCGGACTGTTAGCATTGGAGCTGCGCGAGCTACACGTCACGCAAGGGCGGAGTCTACAGTGAAGATCCCGCCCTTATGCCCTTATTAGGAACATGCTTCATCAGAGCTGGGGAGGAGGAGTCTGTAAATCCGCCATGATTCCCCCCTCGAACGTGGTCATTATGGTAAACGGGGAGGAGTGAGGAGGAGTTGTCTATTCTTTTTAACAGTCTATGGGTGTTCCTCTTACTCTGCGCTGCTTAGATGCTCTGCAACGCTCCAGGATATATTGTTTGGAAGGTTCTCACTGCAGATGGAGCCTCTCACCAGAAAACCTACAAAACAACTAATCATGGAGCGTTGTAGAGACCACTGTGACGGAAAGTAAATGCGCCATGCTGACCACGCATACAGCCTCTGGGTCACTACAAGGTCAAATACTCACAAATACCAACTTTTTTTCCCCCACATGACCTACCTGAGCTTAGACGAGTTGATGCGTACCTGTCTGGTCTTTACGCGTGCGCTCAGTCACGCACAAAGACCAAAGATGTTGTTAGCATTTAGCCTCTCCTCCTCTCCTCTATGGGGCCAAACGGGGGTGAAGTTAGAAGCATTTAGGAGAACTTGACTTTACTGCGTGGACGTCGAGGTGCTCCTAAGGTGTTATTACGCCTCACAATAATAATAGTAATATTATTACTATTTTCTTTTTATCCTGTACAGCACTTTGTGATTTTATCTGTGAAAAGCGCTTTATAAATAAACTTTACTTACTTACTTACTTACTTACAATATAGTTCCCCTTTGTATCCGCTTAGAAAATCGACATGTTTAATTTTGTGTAACTAGACTTGGATCGTGTTACTACTCACTTAACCGTATTTAAATAGGGGAAACAGCTCGGTCGCCTCTAACGTCACCCCTGTTTGGCCCCATAGAGGAGAAGAGGAGAGGCTAAATGCTAACAACATCTTTGCTCTTTTAGCGTGACTTGAAGTCATTAATTAATTGATTGATTTGTGTTTTCAGGTTACAGTAACCAGCTGGCCTACAGGAGGGAGGACGGCTCATACCCGCCCTACAGCAAGCAGGGGGCCAGCACATGGTACTGTCCCGTCTTTGTTTGGGGCAGAGGGAAATCCTTTTAAGCTAGTGCAGTGTCCCACTTATTCTTTATCCTAAACTCGTAAATGGCTCTAATGCTCAAACAAACAGCCGGGTGTGGGACAGTTGTTCTGATAGTTGTCCCTGAAACGTGTGAATTATGCTTTTAAATGTATGAAAACAGGAAAGAGTTGAAGGCCTTTAACGTTTTTATTACAGTAGAGTGAACGTACTGTAAAGTCAAAAAGGTCCTCCTCTCAACCAAGAAGCTTCTTCAGTTCTGAGGTTCCCCTTTTCACTCACTCTGGATGATTTTCTTTCTTCATTGTAAATTTTGACTTTTTTCCCGCTTTACGGTGCATTAAGCAACTTTTTATGTGATTTTTTTTTTTATATTTGTGCGTATTTGACCTTGTAGTGACCCAGCGGCTGTATGCGTGGTCAGCATGGCACCTTTACTTTCCATCACAGTGGTCTCTAGGACACTCCAGGACCAGTTGTTTGAAAGGTTTTCACTGCTGACGGAGACTCAGACCAGAAAACCCACAAAACAATTGATCCTGTAGCGTTGTAGAGGCCACTGTGATGGAAAGTAAATCCGCCATCCCTACCACTCATACAGTCTCTGGGTCACTACAAAGTAAAATATGCACAAATATTTGTATAAATACCTCATGAAAATATAACATGACTTAAAATACACTTTCCTCATATTTATGCCAGTGATGTACTGCAAAAGTTTCAAATTGATCTCTCTGCGTTCATGTTTCCCCATTGACCTGCAGCGTGTGGCCTCAGATTCAGAAAACTTTATTGATCCCTCAAGGGCAAATAATTTGCTGCAACCTCCAACAGATACAGATACAAACAACACATCACAACATTCACTTTGTGTCACTTCCAACGGTACAGACAATAGCAGATAATAAAAAAAAGGACACATTTCAAAAAGGTCAATGTCACTTAGTAAACACACTCCCTTCAGAATTCAACAGTTCAGTGACAGAGGGAACAAAAGAGTTAGCAAAACGATTTGTTTTCCGAAAGGGTACATAAAAACGACGTCCAGAAGGCATGAGCGAAAACTCAGAGGACGGAGCATGGAGAGGCTGACCCAAGATACATTTAGCTTCTTTAGCGACTGCTCCTCCCATAGAGACTGTAGTTGTTTAAGAGACCTACAGTCTCTATGGGAGACTGTAGGCCTTAACGTTCATGTTTCCCCATTGACCTGCAGCTTGTGGCCTTAACTCTGCTCAGGATCACGGCGTTCGTGGTGAAGGTGTTCTCCATGGCTCACTCCATCATCGGAGTGGAGGAGCAGCAGGTCTGCGAGCCTCTGCTGTATCTGCTCAAGAACCGATACAAACCTGAGCTGGGCGTCTTCAATGAGGAAACCCCGGTCTACAGCACCACCATGATTGTACGTCTGACCGAGGGCTGCTACAGTCCAGGAATATTCAATGTTTCACATTTACCAAGGGAATATCGGGAATTAATGGGAATTAATTGACATAAACAGGGAATTAACTCAACTGAAGGCGGCGTCTTCACAGACTGATATGAACTGAAGTTTAAACATTTGATCCAATAGTTATGCACTGAAACATCTATCACAGCAGAAGAGCGTTTGGAAATGATCTCAATCAAAAGCTCAAGACCAGCTGAAAAATTCATATTATTCCTGGTTGGATCTAATCAAGTTTTAAAGTAGATCCTGAGGGTTATGGAACAAAAAAGTGTAAGACCCAATACAATGTCCCCGGCACTGAGCCAGAGGATCTGATTGGCTGTGGCTCAAGACACTGGACGAACCTCAACCCACATTAAGGCCGTTACCAGAACCGACTGCAGCCCAATAACCATCAGAGGCTTGATGGTCCTGGTGGTTTCCAACGTTACTCACATCACAAGCAAAGCCACCCGAGATGTTTTCTGCACCCCACAGAGAGGGGGCGCCATAATGAGCTTCAGTGGAACAATGGAGCTTCAGGTGGTGCAGATGTTACAGAGAGCATCCCTCAGACCGACGCTCTCGTCTGTTGGAACCTCTGGTTATCGGGCTGCAGTCGCCTCCAGTAACGGCCTTAATGTGGGTCGAGGATCGTCCAGTGTCTTGATGGACGTCCAACAAGTGCACAATAGTCTGCTCTAAATGAGAAGCTAAAGGAATAGGCCACCGTTTTTACATACTGAGATATGTTCTTACCTTAGCTTAGACAAGTTCATTTGTACCTGTCTGGTCTTCACGTGTGCCTTCAGTCACGTAAACACAGCACAGACGGCGTTAGCATTTAGCCTCTCTCTTCTCCTCTATAGCTCCAAACGAGGTGAAGATAGAAGCTACCAAACTCTTCCACATTTTCCCTATTTAAATATGGTTACGTGAAGTGTTACACTATAAAGTATAATTACACAAAATTAAACAATGAATTTTCTAAGCGGATAAAAAGGGGAACTATATTGTAAGGCGTAATAATATCAGGAATACTTCGGCGTCTGCGCAGTAAAGTGAAGATATCAGAGCGCGGATGTCGAATTACTCCTGGTATTATTACGCCTTACAATATAGTTCCCTTTTTTATCCGCTTAGAAAATCCACATTGTTTAATTTTGTGTAATTATACTTTGTAGTGTAACACTTCACGTAACCATATTTAAATAGGGAAAACGTGGAAGAGTTTGGTAGCTTCTATCTTCACCTCGTTTGGAGCTATAGAGGAGAGAGAGGCTAAATGCTAACGCCGTCTGTGCTGTGTTTACGTTACGGAAGGCACACGTGAAGACCAGACAGGTACAAATGAACTCGTCTAAGCTCAGGTAAGAACATATCTCAGTATGTAAAAATTGTGGCCTATTTCTTTAAGGGCAAGCCCAGATATTCCTGTAGACTCATAAAAATGAAAAAAGAGACTAAAAACATGCCATATCATTTAAATTCAGTGCCAAAGGAACAGGTATGTGCTTTGCTTTGTCCAAGTGGGAGTTGCTTGAATTCCCTCTCTGTATGTTTCAATACAGTAATAAAAATAAAAGACTGAAACTAAATTAAAAACTCAAAAGTAACGTCAAAAGTAATCTCTGCTGCTCACTCTTTCCCGGCGTCTGTATTCAGGGCGGTCTCCGTGGCGACGATCCCCAGGCGACCCTCACGGCGTTCGTTCTGATCGCGCTGGCCGAAGCGAAGCAGGCCGGGATCCCCTGCAGCAGTGATGAAGTCGACACAGAGGTAAAGTTTACCCAGGTTTTCCAGACTCTGGGCCATCGTCGTCGCATTGGTGTAACGCCGTACGTTTCCCGCAGGAGGTGATCCGCAACACGGCCAACTACCTGAAGAGGGCGCTGTCGGTGCCGCGGCGGCCGTACACTGTGGCCATCGCCTCGTACGCTCTGGCTCTGCTCAAGGACCAGGTGGACTTCAACCCGACGCAAGCGCTTCTCAAAGCATCAGCAGGTACCGACACAACTCAACAAAGATTTTATATGGGAATTCAGTTCATATTAATGTGTGTTTGATTATTAGATATTTTTGTTTTTGTTTAGTTTAAATCATTAAAGACTTACTTTGACAATAACCATGAGTAAATAATATATATCTCTATAGCTGTTATTTTATTGGGTCTTGTTGTTTCAGACGGTGAACACTGGGCGGACCGTGAGAACCACCTGTTCAGCCTGGAGGCCACGGGATACGCTCTGTTGGCGCTGGTGAAGATGGGCGCCATGACGGAGGCGGAGCCAGCGTTCAAATGGTTGAACAGTCAGCGGCGGCGCGGAGGAGGCTACGGGTCGACACAGGTGAATATCACACACTCGCCTGACGCTGTAACTTCTCCACGACACATAAAAAACAGTTGTCCGGCGTGGCGTGGGGGGGGAGGGGGGTGCTGCGGGGGCGGGCGCACTTGTGTTGGTCACGTTTTCTAAGCGGCGAGGCCAGTGCTTTGATACCTTTGCAGCCCCGAGACCGTGCTGTACGCTCTGTCTCTCAGGACAGTGTTTAACTCACAGTGGCTAAATAAGCAGTTTGGCTCCTGTTTTCTTTGTTAAAAGTATTGTAAATGCAGCGATGAATAACGAGGGAGGAGGAGCTGAGAGAGACGGTGCTGCTCATACCCCGCCCCGCGCACACCTCTCGGCCCAGTGTGTGAGTGCTGCTGCTGCTCGTGTGTGTAATCTCTCACACTCGGCGTGCACTTCTTGGTTTGTTTTGGACTCGGGTCTATAGTTCAAGGTAATTGGTCAGGCCTGGCTCGGGTCGGGCTTTAGGCTCGTGGGCCCGGGTTGGATCAGTTTGGATTTTTTGGGCCTGATCTAAACTCTAATGATGTGGAGCTGTACTTTTACAAAAAATCAAAAAATAAAATTGCTGTTCACCGTTTAGCCATGAGGGGGAGTGCACACTAGGGCTGAACGATATGGACAAAATTTCATATCTCGATATTCATGCCAGATATCTCTATCGATACGATATAACTATGGGTTAGGTGAAAACTAAGCATTTTTCAGAAAAATAAAATCATAATACAAAAGAGTGCAGTTTTACTGATGAAAATCTATATCGTTTATATCTTGCTTTTTCGATTTTAATATTTTGAATATTCATATCTTGATAACGATACGATAACGATATATCTTTCAGCCCTAGTGCACACACGGTTTTAGATAGAAATTATATAATTATTTTTATAATTTATTTGATACAGTGTTAATTTCGTCTTAATTTTAGTCAAAGTGATATTTTTGACGACTAAAATAAGACTAAATAAAAATGAAAAGGAGAGACTAAAATCATCCAAACTTCTATTGACCGTCTGAAAGAGCCTCAGATCATGTAAATCCTCTGCCAAAGGAACAGCTGAGCTTTGTTCATGTGAGAGCAGCTCCACGAAGCAGAGGACCTGATTAAATATGATTATAATGAATATTATAAATGCAAAGTCGACTAAATTTGTCTTAAATTTAAACTAGACTAAAATTTAAGATTTTTTTTTGGACTGAATCTCGACTAAAATTTAATTAAATTTTCGTCAAAACACTAAGACTAAAACTAAATTAAAATATGTTGTCAAAATTATCACTGATTTGACATTAATATGGTTTACGTGTGTATGTGTCTGTACAAGCAGGGCTGGCTGATATGGTGCACAGTAGAATTTATTTTGAACCGAAGTAACTGAACTTCCATCCATCCATTTTCTTCCGCTTTATCCGGGTCCGGGTCGCGAGGCAGAAGTCTGAGCAGAGAAGCCCAGACTTCCCGATCCACGCACACCTCCTCCAGCTGGTCTGAACTTATTTGAAATATTTGTAGATGAAAACAAGAACAAGTCTGTAAAGAAAGTGATTGATAGGACTCTTGACTGAACTTAAATGTTTCTTTCGTTAAAGAAACACATTTAAGAATTAAAGCTCGTGTGGAATGATATTGTATGTGTGATGCAGATTTGTAATACGTTTGCAGTATTGTTTGTGTCTTTTTTTAATAAGTTGTGGTAAATCATTAAATCAGGACCAAGATGGGGCTAAGATGGATCTACTGTAAATTAGAAGAATTATAACTGCAATGAGGTTTTTATTTATCTTCTCTTTTTGTTCTTTTTCAATATTATTACTACAATTTATGGCAAAAATAAAGAGTGGCCAAAGCTCTACAGGTCAAATATACAGCCAGGTTAAAGTTGGTTTGGTGTTTGGTTTCTCTGTGATCTGAATGATCTCCTCTCTCTCTTCTCTCTCCAGCCCACTGTGGTCGTGCTCCAGGCTCTGTCCGAGTTCCTGGTTGAGAACCCGCCGAAAGGCCTGGACCTAAACGTGCAAGTCCAGATGGGAGGACGAGCTGCAATCCCTTACAACTTTAACCCAGAGACGTCGTACGCCGCCCGCACCTCCCGGGTAAGAGGAGCCAAGGCTCACTGACCTGCTTTAAAGCCCTTTCTCTCATATCGTCCTGAATTAGAGGCACACTATCTTTAGTATTTTGAGTAGCACCTTATATAGTCTGTATTATTATTTAAGGCGAGACACGGCAGGTGAAAGTCTTGATTTTTCACTTAGTTTTCATACCCGGAGTATAAAAAAGAAAAAAACTTACCTCGTACGATGCTTATTTTATGATGTTTTTTCCTCTAGCAAGGAAGAGATATCCTGGAAGTTGATTCCAAATGTTCCAGTCTTGGGCTTAAAGGGATATTTCGGGATTTTTGACATTGGGCCTCATTTCCTAGTGATCCAGAGTGTTGTTGATGTCTGGAGATATTTTTTTCTTAAATTCATGCAGTTCTTATATTTGAAGAGTCTAGTGGCGCTAGGCTAGGGCAAGGCTAAAGCTAGGGTGACCAGACGTCCCAGTTTACCCAGGACAGTCCCAGTTTTGAGTCCTCTGTCCCATGTCCCCACACATTCCTCCAAAACCATTCATTTGTCCCAGTTTTACACAGGATCTGTCCCAAGTGTCCCAGTTTTTGGCCAATATGATCCACAAAGTAACAAACTTTGCTTGAAAATTCATGTCTTTGGGCCATGCAAATGTCCATTACAAAGTAGAAACCAATAAGAAATATCAAGTCTAAGTTAATGCTGATTGATGCATGGTGTAAGATAGTAACAAGCAGATTTACCATTTAGCGTGGGAAAAACAGTCAATAAGTGTCCCAGTTTTTTAATCAGAAAATCTGGTCATCCTAGCTAAAGCATGTCTATGGTATCAGTTAGCCTGCATTAAAAACAGTCTGACCCACTCCACAGTGCACCTGAGGTAAATCACTTATAACACCAGACTAACCATATAAATGTCTGTGTTAATAGAATAATTTAAACCATTTTACATTTAAAATAACTTATATTTGAGCAGCATCAGCTTCGTGGCTGTAAGCTAACGCAGCAGCGGAGTGATCTGCGAGAAAATAGTCCCTCAAAATGCGGTAATTCATGTGATACAAGGTCAGTTATATTTCACACATGATTCTATTAACACAGACATTTATATGGTTAGTCTGGTGTTATAAGTGATTTGCCTCAGGTGCACTGTGGAGTGGGTCAGACTGTTTTTAATGCAGGCTAACTGATACCATAGAAATGCTTTAGCCTTGCCCTAGCCTAGCGCCACTAGACTCTTCAAATATAAGAACTGCATGAATTTAAGAAAAAAATATCTCCAGACATCAACAACACTCTGGATAACTAGGAAATGAGGCCCAATGTCAAACATCCTGAAGTATCCCTTTAACAAGATTTTTTAAGAGAGATATTTTAATATCTAATTCCCAGCCTGATTTATTCAGCTTTTTCACAGATTTGTTCACTTATGATTAGCTTATTCAAAAACTAAACAAGATCCAAAAGCACTTATATATCACAAAATAAAACTATACATTTAAATCTGTGTCTATTCATTATTTAGATTTCATCCCTGAAAATATCGGCTTATGTATCTCAGTAATGTTCAGCAAAAAATTCAAATTGATATCTATAAATATATATATTTCCCCGTTCACCTGCTGTGTTTCACCTTAAAAGGTTTGATCTCTTTGTAATTTAGTAACATGTTTTGATCTTTGGCCGGCGACAGTGCCATTTAATGTCACCATGATGGCGTAAAGAAACAGGTCCTAAATTTGATTAAAAAAACCTGAAGCTGCATCTGTCCCGGGTCCACATGTGGTTCTTCTGTTTGTTCCAGCTGCCTGCAGGTGTGGATCTGGAGGTGCGAGCTGAGGGGAGCGGGCAGGGCATCCTGGAGGTAAGTCTCCGCCCCCTCTGTGTAAAAACAGCTCTGTTTATTCTACGGCGGCGACTACAAAATCAGATCTTTCCTTAAATATCCAGTGTCTGTGCCAGAACCACAGGATAAATGAACGGTGTTGCTCATGAACACATCAGTTCACTGTCAGGAGACGATCAGGAGCTGTTTTATTTTGAAAGGAAACAGTAAGAGTCAGTTTATCCACTGCTACTCTCTGACAAAGCAGATTATTGAGGAAACAGCTCCACCTGGTGGCCGTGTAATAATAATAATAATAATAATAATAATAATAATAATAAAGCCCTTTTGTGACGTCTTTAACCTCATAACCCCCACATGCACAGAGCACATTTTCTACAGTTTGGCATTACCCAAATATAAAAGCAAAAAAAGCAGAAAAAACGTCGGAAAAGCGACAATGACACAATAAAAAAGCGATAAAATACACGACTAAAAACGGAAGAAAAGGCAAAAAAACAATAAAAAAACGATTTTTTTTTGATGAAAACAAGACAAAAATGCAACAAAAAAGTGATGAAAAAAGCAAAAGAAAAAATGACAAAAACACGTCAAAAAAGACGAGAACAGAACAAAAACACTTCCAAAATGTGACGAAAAACATTGACAGAAAAGCAACAATAACAAAAACAGCCATTAAAAACACGACTAAAGAATGATGAAAAAGTCAACAAGAAAGCCACGAAAGAGCGATAAACAACTACGAAAACAAAACACAAAGTAAACGATTCAAAAACGTGACAAAAAAGTTCCGATCAGTTTCGTAGGCCTTAGCTTTCAAATGAGGCGTCACACTGGCCTATAGGCTGCAAGCTCCAGTCGAGAAGCTTTTAGATTTGGATAAAGCTGAACTGGAGAAAATGCGTCCATTAGGGATGTCACGGTAACAGGTGTAGCGGTAAACCCTGGTAAAAAATGTTATGTTATAAACTATATTATCTCGGTGGATTAGGCAAAGTGAGCCTCACCGGCCGCCGTCTCATCTGCTGAAGGCAACTCCGTAACTCCAAACAAAACTTTCTCAGAGCAGGTAACATGTCCGAGACGACAGAGCTCAGGACGTCTGTCAGCCTCAAACAGGGCCAAGTCTGAAGTCTGAGTATATTTTGGGTATTTTAAGAAAGCCTAAGGACAGTTGATAAAAGACAGTTATCCTGTTTGTGGAACATGCAGGAAAAAGTGTCTCTAAAGGCAGCGATACTTCGATCCTCATGACTCACCTGTGTGACCGTCACCACAACTCTATAGCCAATGCAAGTAAGTTAACGTTAGCGTTTTAGCTGATATGATGTGGGGACTTTGGGTTGAGGCAGAAGGTAACGAGTCGTCCCATAGAGCAGCCACAGCTCCACCGCCAGCACATAAACCGTTCCCGGATACCTCTGGCACAATCAATGGCCGCTAGCTGCTCTGCTTTATGAGGCCGCCATTGCTCCGCCATTGCTGTAGTGCCTCCATATCATCGCTAGGCCCCCATTGAAAAGCATTGGACTTTAGACACGTTAAAAACAACTTTAATGCCTGGTTTCAATTTTTTTAACACTTTCTATGGCTACATATTCCTGCTGACATAACGCTGGGTTAGTCACAAAAAAAGAAACCAGGCTGGTTTTCGAATTTTTTTTTTTTTTTATCTCCTACTTAACGGAGGTCGGACTGTTAGCATTGGAGCTGCGCGAGCTACACGTCACGCAAGGGCCAAGTCTACAGTGAAGATCCCGCCCTTATGCCCTTATTAGGAACATGCTTCGTCAGAGCTGGGGAGGAGGAGTCTGTAAATCCGCCATGATTTCCCCCTCGAACGTGGTCATTGTGGTAAACGGGGAGGAGTGAGGAGGAGCTGTCTATTCTTTTTAACGGTCTATGGGCACAATGCGTTACAGGCTCCTGGAGGGCAGATTAAAGTCGCCAATGCAGTAGATTCACTCTCTCCGCATTATTATGAATTTAACAATGATTACTGTCTGATGGCTTTTTCCCAAATCTGCAGAGTAAAAGCAAACTGGAAGGACACAAACTGAGAACAATATTCCTGATATAGAGGGTTTATCTAGTTAAAAATATTCTAACATGGTTCTGGCGCTATAAATACTACATGTAATAACCTCCAAACGATCAACAATTCATAGTTATAGTTCCTTTACTTTGATGTGAAAAGTTGCACTTTATGGCTTTGTCTGTATTTTTTAAATATAACAAACACTGTTAGACTTTTTGAAACTATTTCAGTTTGTGTAGGACTATCAACGCTTTCTGAACTTATTAACACACATGAAAAAAAATACCGCGACAAAACCGAAAACCGTGATAACTTTGGTCACAATAACCGTGAGGTAAAGTTTTCATACTGTGACAGCCCTAGCGCACATGTATTTTTGCTCCCACATCGTCGGCAGCAGACATTTCATAAAAGGGACAGAATAAAAGCTGTAGCTGTAATTACATTATAAACCAACCAGCTGCTCAGTTTAACCTCTTACCACACGCCTTAACCGAGTGCATTTTCTCCAGTTCGGCTTTACCCAAATCTAAAATATAAGAAAAAAGTGACAAAAGAGCAGCGAAAAAAACCAACAGAAACATGACAAAAAAGAGACGGAATCACGACAAAAAAGCCTCAAAAATGTGACAAACACGCGGCGACAATGTGACCACAAAGTAACGATCACCTTTGTGGGTCTTAGCTTTCAAATGAGGCGTTACACTGTTAGATTTGGGTAAAGCCGAACTGGAGAAAGTGCACTCGGTTCAGACGGGGGTAAGAGACTTTTCTTTTATTCTACAAATAAAATGTTTTTTTCCAGACGATCTCGGCCCATTCATTTCAATGGACTTCGAGAGCGTTCCGTTTGACCCACAGGGGGCGCTAACCTCCTCAGTGACACATAGAGGTGTGGAGTTCATGTGGAGTTTGATGTTTGCAGGTGGTGACGTACTACAACCAGCTCCACAAAGAGGAAGAGCCGTGTGAAGACTTCGAGCTGAGTGTGACGATCGAGGAGTCGACGGGTATGTGACACTACCATGTCTGTGAAAGGCGCTATATAAATAAAGATCTTCTTCTTCTTATAAACAGCTCATTAAAATCACTTTTAAATGACTTTTGTTTCCGATTTCTGCAGAGACGGCGCCTCCTGACGCAGTGAATCTGTATCTGATGACCATCAAAGTCCGGTGGGTGGAACACAGTGCAGCAGAAGTTTAAACCTCTTAACCCCCACCTTAAAGGAACGGGCCACCGTTTTTCCATACTGAGATATGTTCTTACCTGAGCTTAGACAAGTTGATGCGTAACTGTCTGGTCTTTACACGTGCGCTCAGTCACATAAACAGAGCTTGTTAGGCAAGGCAAGTTTATTTGTAGAGCACAATTCATACACAAGGCAATTCAAAGTGCTTCACAGTTGCATAAAATTACAAGAAAACAGATAAAAATCAATAAAACATCAACATAAAGTTAATCAATGACAGTAAAAGGCAAGAGTGCAGATAAAATACTTTCAGTTTTCATATGCACGGGTAAAAAGAGCTGTTTTCAGCCTGGATTTGAACATTGTCAGAGTTGAGGCCTGTCTCACATCCTCATGAAGACTGTTCCAGATTTTAGCTGCATGAAACTGAAACGCAGCCTCACCGTGTTTATTATTGACTCTGGGAACCACCAGGAGACCCCTCCCTGAAGTTCTCAGGGCCCGAGATGGTTCATACGGCTCTAACATGTCAGAGATGGACTTTGGTGCTAAACCATGAAAAGACTTGTAACAAGCAGAGCTGTTTTAAATTCTATTCTCTGAGTGACAGGAAGCCAGTGCAGAGACCGGAGCACTGGACTAATGTGGTCGTATTTCCTGGTTCTTGTCAGGACTCGAGCAGCAGCGTTCTGGATGTTCTGCAGCTCTAACAGCTCGTTTAGAAAGGCCAGTGAGCAGCCGTTACAGTAGTCTAACCTGCTGGAGACAAATGCATGGATGAGTCTCTCTAAGTCTGGTTTTGACACTATTCCTCTGATCTTAGCAATGTTCTTCAGATGGTAAAAAGCTGATGATGTTATTGCTTTGATGTGGCTGTTTAAGTTCAGGTCTGAGTCCATGATTAGTCCTAGATTTCTAACCTGATTGTTTGGTTTTAGAGCGAGAGACTCAAGGTGACTGATAACACTTTGTCTTTGTGTCTGTGGGACAAAGACAATGATCTCAGTTTTGTCTGAGTTTAGTTGGAGAAAGTTGTTAGCATTTAGCCTCTCCTCTATGGGGCCAAACGGGGTGAAGTTAGAAGCGACCGAGCTCTTCCACGATTCCCCTATTTAAATACGGTTACACAATCCAAGTCTAGTCCACAAAATTAAACATGTAGGCGTGTAAGGCGTAATAACACCTTGTACACTTCTACGTCCGCGCAGTAAAGTGAAGATATTAAGTTTAAGTTTGGAATTTATTTGAGTGATTATTTACATTATTTACATTAACAGTGCAGAAAATAAATAAAGTGACAAAAAAGTAACAAAAACTCAAAAGGAGTAGGCCGAAGCAAGAAAGCTTATAAGTGCCTACCCCCATATTCCAAATGAATTTACATTCCGTATACAGTGATACATCATCTTGTACAACATAACACTTTACATTACAGATTCCTGGATTACACAATTGCAATTGTCCACATTGACTTTATGTACAGCAGCTTTGCTAAAGAAAAACATTCATGATTAACAAAAAGAAAATCACATGAGGTTTACAAGACTACCAAAGTAAGAAGACAACACAAAGATAGAAATGTATGCAGTTTACCAATATGTATAAGCATTTATTTTCATTTACAATTTGTACTTTTCTTTACTTTTCCTCTTTCCCATTTGCTTAATAACCATAACCAATCTTTACTTATAAACACCAGTCACCATTCTAGTAATTGAACATTGATATTATTCAGTATTACATAATCAACATGACCCATTGTTATTTACATTCCATTTCCACCGTAAAAATATTAGTTGTGATTGTTTTATTATTTTGTTGTTTGCCTTGTTTAGTGAGGTGCCTTATAAAGCCAGGGTGTAATATGGCCAATTGGTAGAGGGCAGTAGCCCCCCATCTGCAAGCCCTTACCCTGCTGCCCTAACTAGTTATTGTTGTGAGACAGTTCTGAGCCCTATACTGGGTGGTGCATTAAAAAGACAAGATTTATGAACCTATTACTGCATGAATGTCGAAGTGCTCTTAAGGTGTCTGAGCTGAAGTCTACCATGGCTGCAGGGGCGGAGTAGAGAAACTGAGGTTCTGGGGGGAAGGGGGTTTATTGTTTTAATTCTACAAATATTTATTTATTTGATTTATTTGAGCTATTATTTACAGTGCGTTATTATTTACAATATTTACATCATTTCATTTACATTATCACAAAAAAACAAGAAAAAAATAAATAACTCAAAAGGAGTAGGCAGAAACAAGAAAGGTTATAAGTGCCTACCCCAATTTCAAAATACAATACAATACAAATAGAAAAGTTTGTGATTTCTGAGTGTATTTACTTACTGTAGTTTCCAAATTTTGTCTTATTTTTTTTATCATTGCTTATATTACCATTCTGGTCACCATTCTATTGATTTACTTATTGTTTAAGTAGTCATAGTGTTTTAGATATACATATATATACACACATACAGACATATATACATACACATACATTACAGTACTAGCGCACATATGTATTATACATATATCATCACCATAATAACAATGACAATAATATCATTCTCAAAAATATCATCTTCAAATGTATCATGTTTCTCATTTCTATCATACCTGCTTCAACTGTAATAATGTTGGTTAAGATTGTTCTGTCAGTGGTTTTTGGAAGCTGCCTTCATGTAGCCACGCTTAGTTTAAGTCGTAGATGTTCTGCTGCCCGGAATCTGAAACTTCCTTCTTCTCCTCCTCAAACATATCCACTCACTGTCAGAAAAAAAATACCGAGGTCCAGATCTTGGTAGCTACGGCCTGTGACACATCGCCTGGAGTGTTCCGCACTGTGGCTTTAAGCAGTTACTTTAATATATGAGTTATTGGTTGTGAAGTCTCTCCTCTCTCTCCGCAGAGCGCTCGGGCTCAGAGACGTGCGGATGGTGGTGCTGGACGTGAGTTTGCCCACGGGCTTCACTCCACAGAACTCCGACCTCGACATGGTAAAACACTACAGATACTAATACTTCATACGCAGTACTTTCCGTTTGGGCCACAGAGGTTTACGTGTTTTGTTTTGCAGCTCTCGACGTCTGTGGATAAATACGTCGCAAACTTTAAAGTCGTGGACAACCTGAGCGACAGAGGCTCTCTGATCCTGCACCTGTTTAAGGTACTCCACAAGGGCATGCTGGGTAATCGCAGGAGTCGCTTCACTTATGGGCAGAATATTCATTAATAACAGACTCCCACATCGGTATAGGTTAGAACTCCCATTGAGCTGGAGAAATGAGTCCATGTTTCGTCCTCAGGTTTCTCACAAAGAGCCGGAGATCCTGATTTTTAAACTGCAGCAGAACTTCAAAGTGGGACACATCCAGCCGTCCTCCGTCACTGCGTACGAGTACTACAACCCAGGTACCAAAAGATCTACAGCGGGACGTGAGAGTTTAGGCAAGACATGTAGACGAGCCTCATGCATCTGGAAACTATAAACTCAGGTTAAAATAGAAGCTTTTGGCCTGAACGATCACAGGTCCGTTTGGGGAGATGGGGTCTGAATATGTTTAAACAGAAGAGGTTTGTGTTGCCTCCTGTACGGCAACACAAACCTCCTTCCTTGTCGTGAGTCATTGACAGTATATCTGCACAGCGCCACCTTGTGGAAACCGATAACCATAGTTATAGAAGAGATCGATGATTATCTATTCAGCCCCATTTATATTAATGATCCCGAGTGGTCTGTGAAGTTAACATGTCTGCTCAATCTCCTTCTACAAAGACTGTTCCTTAAAAGGGCAAAAAGGCGGGCGGAGCCTCCACAAAGCTACACCTGTCAATCATAGAGTTAGGCTTCCCCTCTTTATTGCTAATATACAAAAACCAGCGTGGTTAAAAATATGACATCCCCAACGCTTTAGAAAATAAGAAACTCTTTGGAGCCAGGCTTTAAGCAGTGCTTTCCTCGCCCATTGCCGATAACGTAATATGTTTCAAAATGTAATGAGTCGATAATGTAATAATTATTGTTATTTTTGGCCTGACAAGATGAAAATTGTTCAATAAATTCAACCACTCGCTCTTGCACCACATTCATACATAGGGAAAGTGGGTGAAGTGTCTTGCCCAAGGGCACAGCGACGGCGCATACCTGTGGGAGCAGGAAATCGAACCAGCAAACTTTCAGTCATGATATGACTCACTTTACCATCGGGGCGTAAGAAAAAGCACGAGTGCGAGGTTCAAAAAACAAAACAAAAAACCTTAAAGTACAACAGTTGATGAAAAACCCACAAAATAAACAGAGAAAAAACACAATGTTTAATGTGTTTATAAATATCAGAATCATGTTTTATTACATTATTGGCTGAATTTATTACATTTGTGATCGATTTTCATCTTGTCAGGCCAAAAAATAACTAATTATTACAGTATTGGTTCCTACAGACCGACTGTTCTGGAGTGTTCTTCATAAAGGTTTTAAATGGGGCTGTAAAATGAAATAAAACCAGATTTAATTAGAATGTCATCTGTAACTTCACGCCTTTTGGAGATGATTTCATCTTCCCCACACTTCATTGTTTCTCTGTGTTTCTACTCTAAGAACAAAGCCCAGGTGACTTCTCTTTGAAACCTTCTGACTCCTGCATGGTGGTGTGTTTCAGATCACCGCTGCAGTCGGACGTTCACTCCCAGAGAGCGCACGGACCAGCTCTCGCAGATCTGCCGCGACAACGTCTGCCGATGCACTCAGGGTCAGACTTAACCCGTCGATACAAACCTCAGTCCTAATGGGTCAGCGTGGTAATCGGCCTGTTTCTACAGGAGACTGCTGCGTGCCGAAGAAGGACTCTGAGAACTTCTCCAGCAAAGACAGAGAGACGTTCGCCTGCTCCACGCTGCACCACGGTACAGTTATTCATCTCACACGAGGGGCAGACTGTTTTCTCCCTTAACATCTTAGTTTTAACATCAGAGTAAAAAACAGGCCAAACTCACCCTTTACGATCCATGTTTCATGACATTTTGATTTGCTCGCCGAGTTTTTCAGGAAATCCCTCCCACATGGCGGCGCTCTCATCTTTCCCTCTCTTACTCATTCACAAATATTGACATGTTTAGTAATCACATGCGCTGGAATCCATATATGGTCATTTCCTTTCCAGGAGACAAAAAACAGCAACAATATAGACTTGCATGCTCAGACGTTTCCTGTTTCTCATAAAGAGGTTTTCATTCCACGCTTGCAACAACTTCTCCACTTTAATAGCTCTTACAGACTCCACACTTTCCAGTCTTGGACTTAACTATTTGATTTGAAGGTTATTTTACAGGGATTTTTCAACAACACATCATTATTTGTAGTCTCTCATACCTTTTGCTATTAAGCTGCCAATTAATTAATGAATCCCATTTGTAATCAGGAATGTCATCATTAGATCTTTGACGGCTCCAGGATTTCTAAGGCCGCTGACTTATTTTATTTGCATGTATTTTTACTATCACTATGTATTGTATTCATGAGATGGATGAATGTGTGGCTGGTAAACTACGAATTACCGTATTTCGCGGACTATACGTCGCTCCGGAGTATAAGACGCACCAGCCAAAAAATGCGTAATGAAGAAGAAAAAAACAAATAAGTTGCTCCGGAGTATACATGCATTTCCAATAACATCATACATAGTTCCGGCGGCCATTTTGAGCACCAAAGTAGAATTATGCAGTACTACAACATGTAACAATATTTCAACTCAGGATTAAAATGAAAGACGACTGATTGACAGTGACATTTTTATGTACTTGTAATCATCGCTCATGAAGATAACAGTTAAAACTCGGCCCCAGAGACGCACGTTTATGTGATATAAGCAGCAAATGTGGCACAGACGTAGCAGCTCTGTCTGTCGAGCTACAGCAGGATTTACTAAAGATCTGCTTCACTCTGAAGACTAAATGAACTCATCAAAGAGGAAACAGAAAACCTTTCTCTGGGATTTTTACAGTTTGTCATGTCAACAGAGTCTCAGTCTGAGTCAGTGTTTAAGCTGCTTAAGATGTTAGCATGCTACATGTGTGTCTCACATCTATGAACACTGAGGAAATACTACAGTAACAGCTCAGCTCTGACCTCTGTCACATGTTGTATCCAAGGCTAGATGTTTGTGGTTCAGGGCTTTCCCTTGGAGAGGTCAGAGCTGAGCTGTTAATAATAATAATAATACTACATTTTATTTGAAAGCGCCTTTCAGAACACCCAAGGACACTGTACAATGGACACATTAAAAAGATTAAAACAAGAGCGACAGAATAAAACAGAGTACAATATTGAGAGGGTGCGCGCGTAACTAGGTGTTGTTAAAGCTAAATGCTAACCGGTAGCATGCTAACATCTTGACCAGCTTAAACACTGACTCACTGGTTTCTTCACATAAACGTGCGTCTCTGGGGCCGTGTTTTTACTGTTATCTTCTTGAGCAATGATTACGAGGACATAAAAATGCCACTGTCAATCAGTCGTCTTTCATTGTCATCCTGAGTTGAGATATTGTTACATGTTGTAGTACTGCATAATTCTACTTTGGTATTCAAAATGGCCGCCATAACAACAAAAGTCACATGACTGAAAAGCATGTATAAGACGCATTAGTCAAACATTGCCTAATGAAAAAAACAACAGGCTGAATAGGCGTACGGTATGCTAACGTTAAACATTGATGGTTACATGAAGCATAAACAATGAACTACATAGGTGTCTGGTATGTTAGTTCAGATAACTATAGCATAAAGAACAGACCAAACTCTCCATCTCACTCCAAATCAATCGCCTTGGCAACGACCTGGGCACGGAGGTGTAACTGCACGGTTGACAATCCTCTCCTAACAGCATGTTTTCAAGCTCTCATCTGCGAACTCATTCCTCTAGCTGTGGCCATCGAGCTTTTAGCCCGTGATTAGCTTGTTTCGTTTACTCCATTGCAGTAACCTCCACTCTCTCGCTCACTCCAAACTTTCTTTCTGCTGCTTGATTAGCCTGCAGTGCCCTCTAGCGGCGTGTGAAAGTATATATTTGAATAACAAACAAAAAAATCACATATTAGTCGCTCTGGAGAATAAGACGCACCCCCCGCAAAAGTATGGAAAAAAGTGCGACGGTAATTGCCCCATTGGGTGTACATAAAGTTTTCTGAATCTGAATATCTAATAGTTCAAGTTTTGAACCCCAAAAAAACATGGCGATATTAGATTTTTGTTTTTTCCTCTAAGCTTATTTAAAAACTAAACAAGATCCAAAATCCCCTCTGAAAAAAACTAATAACTAATAAATACAGAAAATAAAAACCTGGCTCCATCCATTATCCAGATTTTGTCGCTGAAAATATAAACAATTCTGGTCATTTTAAAAAAGGTAAATAGTCTCCACTTATATAGCGCTTTTATCTGGAGCTATCTTTCTATCTTTCCGTTCCAAAGTTATGGACCTCGTAGGGTTAGAAAATGAAAGCCCTGTACGAGGGTGACGATGTTCCCTGAAGTGTTTTTGTGTTGCAGTTTACAAAGTGAAGGTGCTGAGTGTGAACGAGAGCTACTACGACCACTACGAGCTGGAGATCTCGCAGGTCGTCAAACTGGGTACGATTTAAGTTTTTAAAAACATCCAAAGATCAGATTGAGTTGGTTCAGGAAGTGTTTGTGTCGCACAGGGGCGGAGGCCGCGGTCGTGTCCGGTCAGACCAGGACCTTCCTGTCCCACGGCGCCTGCAGAGACGGACTGAAACTGCTCCCCAACCAGGACTACCTCATCATGGGCCCCAGACACGACCTGTGGACCGTGGACCGCGCCTCCAACAGGTGACAGACAGCACAACACGCATCTCACCATTCCATTACGGTTCAGAACCCATGCATCTTAATGTGCTTCAGTGCATTTTGCCGTCTATAAAAAATTGGCTTTGTTTTAAAATGTGCTGAACCTCTGCACCTCCAAATCCGAGGCCATGGTTCTCCACTAGAAAAAGGTGGCCTCCCCTCTTCAGGTCGGTGGGGAGTCCTTGCCCCAAGTGGAGAAGTTCAAGTATCTCGGGGTCTTGTTCACGAGTGAGGGACGGATGGAGCGTGAGATCGATAGACGGATCGGTGCGGCGTCAGCAGTGATGCGGTCGCTGTATCGGACTGTTGTGGTGAAGAGGGAGCTAAGTCAGGGGGCAAAGCTCTCGATTTACCGATCGATCTACGTTCCCACCCTCACCTATGGTCATGAGATCTGGGTAATGACCGAAAGGACAAGATCGCGAATACAAGCGGCCGAAATGAGTTTCCTTCAGGGTAGCTGGGCGCACCCTCCGAGATCGGGTGAGGAGCTCAGTTACCCGGGAGGAGCTCGGAGTAGAGCCGCTGCTCCTTCACGTCGTAAGGAGCCAGCTGAGGTGGCTAGGGCATCTGTTCCGGATGCCTCCTGGTCGCCTCCCTCGGGAGGTGCTCCAGGCATGTCCTATTGGGAGGAGGCCTCGTGGAAGGCTCAGGACACGCTGGTGGGACTATGTCTCCGAGCTGGCCTGGTGTCGCCTCGGGGTCCCCCCAGAACAGCTGGAGGAGGTGTGCGTGGATCAGGAAGTCTGGGCATCTCTGCTGAGACTGCTGCCTCAGCGACCCGGCCCCGGATAAAGCGGAAGAAAATGGATGGATTTCTAATGTTGTCTTTGTCTCCCCTGGTGGCAGGTTTGTGTTTTATGTTCCTAATGTTGTCTTTGTTTCCCCCTGGTGGCAGGTTTGTGTATCTGCTGGGTAAGGACACGTGGGTGGAGCGGTGGCCGTCGTCGGACGAGTGCAGCTCCACTTTCAGTCAGAAGTGCGAGAGTCTGAGCGCCACAACCAACGAGCTGTCCTTGAACGCATGTCGCCTGTAACTGCGGTGGACGACAGGCCCATGAACGCATCGCCACCAGAGCCCAGGGGCCTGTGGTTAAAAATGGAACAGATCTTAGTTGTTTCTTTGTTGGAGATGGAGACGGATCAGAATTACATTGTACACGTTTTTGGTTTATGGTTGAAAGGATTTTTATTTTCACAAAAAAACTAAACTACAATCATACAAACGATCTGACAAGTTTACACCAATAGTTGTGTTTAAACTCAAAAAACTTTATAGTTAGATGCTCAACACACAAAGGTGTTTTAATCCACGACTAGAAACAATTGAAGACTGAATGTAAAAGATGTTTTTACTTCTTAAAATAAACTACTCTCAAACTGAGCTGTTTTGTCGTATTGTCTCCTGATTTGCTTGGAATATGAGATGCATTTTAGTCCCGCTTTTACTGTAAATTCTAAGTACATGTAGTCCGTTATTACCAACACTGGTTATCGGACACATTTAGGTCAAAAGCTGCCGGTGATGAGGCGGTGATGAGGCGGTGATTGATGCAGCTGGTACAGTAAGTCTTTCTTGTTGAATTTGCGCATAAGCTTCGTTAGAGGAAAGTACAGTGAGAACAATGGATTGAAAGGTCAAAGTCTGTGATGTAACAACCAGGAACAAAGCAGCTGTTTAAGAGAAACCAGACGACAGCTGCAACTCTTACGAAGCATTAACAAAAAAACAAAATACAAGCACCAGCAACACTCACTCTGTCAGAAATTGTTGGTATTGGTGTATATATTGTTGGTATTTTGGTGTTTTGACGTCCGTTTGAAGCAGGAAACCTCACCTTTCCTCTCATCCGTCATCCTGTCGTGACGTTGGCCTCGCTGACAGACACAGGTTCAAGTCCCGCCTGAGCCTGGACTAAGCGGTCCCAGGTCTGCGGACTCGGGACAGGTTTAAATAGCGGGAGGAGCGTCCAGGAGCAGCACATTGTCAGTCTGCGGCTGATCCGACTCTCGCCTGGTGACCCACTCCACAGTGCACCTGAGGTAAATCACTTATAACACCAGACTCACCATATAAATGTGTGTGTGTGTGAAACTGCTCTCATTATTAGGAGTGTGACAATATATCGATTTTCCGATATATCGCGATATTTCACGGGACGATACTTTCTATTCCGATATCGATACTTTTGATGACGTCATGCATATTAATAAGCAACGTCATGCATACCGCCTTTGCTCTGCCCAATCCCGTCAGACCTTGGAAGCTAAGCAGGGTAGGGCCTGGTTAGTACTTGGATGGGAGACCGTTCAGTAACACCAGGAAGCCTAGCGAATGTAGTGAGTGAGTGAGTGGTTGGTGGTGGTGGCTGATGTGCGCAGACTGGTTGCCTCGCTTATCATCACCGAGTATGGAGTGAATGAATAATGCACCAAATTGTAAAGCGACTTTGAGCGTCTGGAAAAGCGCTATATAAGACTAATGCATTATTATTATTATTATTATTATTATTATTATTATTATATTAATGAGGCAGCAGTGCCCCACTGTTTTCACAGTCAATAGAGCAGGGGTTCCCAAACTTTTTTGGCTGGGACCCCAAATATTGACAAGTAAACATCTCAGGACCCCCAATGTATAAACTTAATGCCTCTTATGCTACTTTAGGCCAATAATATATAATATGTATTTTAACTGTTTATTTTGAATAATTTAATAGATTTCACTAATTATAGGCAGATTTACTCTAAAAAAAAATGCTAAAAACAGTAGCATTTTTCTTTTTGTTTCATCTTGAAGTCATCTGGGGACCCCCACCCAAGGCCTCGCGACCCCCACTTTGGGAACCACTGCATTAGAGGCCAATAATGATCAAGAATTCAGTCAGACCAGCAGGGGGCAGCACTACAGTTTTAAGCACTTGGACCAAACAATGTCACACAAATAAATTACTTTTAATGATAGTTTTTATAATTATAAAGAAGATTAATTTGGGGTTGGTTTATTCCTTTTTAAACAGGACTGTGGTTTCTTGTTTATTTAAATGTAAATGAAGTCACTGACAGATCTATGACCCATTTTCAGTGAGTAAGTCAGGGATCATTTATAAAAGTGGTACAAAGCACATGAAAAGAAATGCAAATGATGAATAATATGTAGTATGTTAAAATAAAGGTTAAAAGTAGCATGTTTTTTTTAAATCGTGATGTATGGTAGATTATTTTTGTGCAATATATCGTGTATCGCCATATCGTGAGCCATGTATCGTATCGAATCGTTAGGTACCCAGAGGTTCCCACCCCTACTCATTACTGGAGTAAAAGTACAAATACTATTCGTCAATGGGAAATGAATGAGTTAAACTGCTGTGGAATGTTACCTTTTATGTCACTTCCTGTCAGCAGCTTAAAAATTCAAATAAAAATAACTTTTCTGCCCGACATTTCTTCATTAAAATTGCTGCTTCACTGAAAAAAATGATAATTATGCAACAGATGTAATCCATCTAAATAAGTCATATTTTCAACAGCATTAAAATCTGTCATATGCACTTTAATGATCTCACAATGGAGAAATTCACATCATTTCTCCAGCTCGGCATTTGAAAGCTGCTACAAGAGGTCTAAACCTTGTCTAATGTGATACGGCGAGGGTTAATCTGAGACTTTTAAGCATTTGACCTAAGCATTTGACCCAAAACTGCAACAATATGATCTGATATTTCCTGTCTCTTATCATGTAGCACACAATTTCATATTTTTTGGTTTCACTGCATTGTTGATTTAAAAAAATAATAATAATTTTCAGGGGTGGGAAGTGCAGGGACAGGTTATTGCCTATAGTTTGATAATGGCCTTTTTCTGCTTTTTGTGAGGTACACATCCAAAGGCCATTAAACATCATCTTTAATATGTTAATGATAAAGAAACCACAAATGATATAAATGTCATGAAAAGAACAAAACATACCTCCCCGTACGTGAGTATGGGGCTTCACGATTCATTTGTGTGCATTAAGGAACAGGCTCAGAACTAAAGGCATTTCTGTGATTCCTATCACAGTTACACCGTTAGCTCTGAGCCTGTTCCTATGAGGTGATGTTTAGTGGCCACTGGAGGTGCATCCGACACCATAAAAAGCAGAAACTTAAATATGATTTGGCATTTATCTCAGTGGACACTTTTAAATGTGAATCCTTATCGAAAGTAAAATCAGCGACAGAGGAGGGTGCAGTTGATATTGCAGCATTGGTGCAGTGGGATTGTGATCTGTGCTACATCTTAAAAGCTAAATGTAGCAAGACGGAGTGGTGATGTTATATTTTAGCAGGATTCAATTTAAATAAAACTAAAGACAACGCCACCGGAGAGAAGGCTCCGGACCTCTAGAAAGGCTCGTAGGTTCGTTCATTGATAGAGGACAGAAAATGTTCCAAAAGTATACATGATATTTATTTTATCACATGGTTTCTGTTCAAATCTTTTGTTCACATGTCCATTATTCATCTTGTGACATATTCTTCTTCAGTTAAAAGAATTGGTCCATATAAACCGGACACTAAAAAGGAAAAGAAAAACGGGAAAAACAAGGCAGCAGGGGCATGACCCAACCCCTCGACCTATAAATTAAAGATAACGTTAGACTGCAACATAAAAAGAAAATGACCGTAACGCTAGCTGGCTCCTACCGTCGCACGCCCGCACGAGCTACTCGGCCATTCCAGTGCTTCGATAGTGCTCACACCGCAGACCCTGGAATGCCAACCGAGCAGAGCTTTGGACGCCAAGTGATGGTGCGCTATGAAGCCCTCAACCATCCGCGACACTGACAGAAGACGTACACACACCCTGGGCGCTCCCAGCCCAGTGAACACAAGGCGGAAGTACGGAGAATAACAGAGGACGAATGAACGAAGGGGAGGGGCTTTTATAGGATTTTAAGGGGTCGAGCGCCATCTGCTGATGTTCTGATGCTATATACACTAATAATGAATAGTAAATTAATAAAATCTACTAGCCTATTTTTAACAATAAAATTGGTAATGCCACATAAACAATAGTTTTGTTACTCCGAGGACAATGACAGCTCACACTACACGCAAAAAAGTAGCTGTGTTTAACTAAAAAGCTCACATTTGTTTTTCAAAAAAGTGCAGAAAAAAAGTCCAGAAGGCATGAGTGAAAAATCTCTCCTGCTCAGAGTGCAGTAAGAAACCTGCCGTAAAGGTGTCACAATTAGACGTGGCTAAATACAATGAACATGCGAACGGAACACATTTTCTGACCCGCCCAAACTCACCCTGCAAATAACGTTTATGACCTGACAGGGTGACCCATGCTACTGCCCATGTCCTGAGAGAGAGAACATATCGACGGTCTGGCTGTGGCGCTGATAATGACCAACACATGGCAATCACGCCGCAGACACGTGATCAAAACACCAGCACGTGCCGCTGTCCCACACACCGCTGAGGGGGCACAACTATCCAGGGGGAGCGCCTCAGCAATATAGCGTAGAAGCTAGGGGTGTCCACAGTTAACCGATTAACCGGTTAACCGTTAAAAATTGCGTAACCGAATAAAAGCATTTTGCTCGGTTGACTGGCGTGTATAATTTGCCCTATTTGCAATACATTTTTGCACCACAGACGATCACAACTTACAGACGATCACTTTAGTCTGTCACAAGACTGCCAAGAATAAAGGGTGGCCATTTTGAAGACTTTAAAACATTCAACATATTTTTCAGACTCGTCTCTGTTGTTGATGAGACCCACCACTGTTGTGTCGTCTGCAAACTTGATGAAGAGGTTTGAGTCATACTTTGGAGCGCAGTCATGGGTCAGCAGAGTGAACAGGAGGGGGTTCAGCACACAGCCTTGGGGAGCCCCCGTGTTCAGTGTGATGGTTCTGGAGGACTTTCTGCTGACACGTACAGCCTGTGGTCTCCCCGTCAGAAAGTCCAGCAGTCAGTTGCACAGTGACGTGTTGATCCCCAGGTGGAGCAGTTGGTGTATCAGCTGCTGTGGGATTATAGTGTTGAATGCTCAAATCAGTTCAATCCATCTCTTTATGTCGTTCAGTTACCTCTTCATATCAAAGAGCTTATTCTATTAAATCCAGGTCATTCGAGCCTGTGTCTGTGCAGAGAGTCACAGAGGAGCTCCGTTCATTGTTTTCAGCTTCAAAACCAGGTCACGATTACAATAAACCTCGAACAAAGATGTTAACAATTCAGGGGAAAATCTGCAACTTTTTTGTTTCGTGCCATAAAACAGGATTTCCACAAAAAGTGACAAAAACTACGGCCTTCAATGACATTAAAAAGAAAAAGAAACTTTATTTACATAACACTCGCAGATAAATCACAAAGTGCTTCACAACATGCATGGCTTGTTTACATGCATGAGACCCATGTATGTTCATTAACATGCACTGTCCCGACCAAATAAACCAATAAATTAAAATGAAATTAAAATCAAAAACAACTAAGTGTTACACAAATTGAAGGCAGCGGGGCCCTCCGGCGAGGGGTTTTGATCGAATGGTTGCTGAATAGGCCGAGAGCCTTGGGTTGAAATGGAAGTTTACATCGGATGCTAAATTTTGAGATGAGGGAGCATGCAGTGCCGTGGTCTGTGCAAGAGGCTATTGAGACGAGCACTCTTAAGACGTGATGGAGCATCGGCGATAGCATGATATGGTCGGGAGTAGGACGAGCTGTAATTGTGAAATTTGTGATCGTTTGCCGTATGATCTGACGCGTGAAAGGCACATAGATTTTGACGCCTTTCAGAACATCTGAGAACATCCTTTGATTATGCCGTAGACTGCGGCCATGTTATCGCAAGAGGCGGCAATTGTTTCTGCTTCTGGAGTTGTCCCCTGGAACAGCGAGCTAACTCTACTTGATGTGGATTGTAGAGTGTGGAGGACTCTGAGGTAGGGATGGAGGAAGGCCGTTTCCTGCGAACGATTAGCCCTGATGGAAATCCCCCAAAGAGCGCGTCCGAAAACCGAACGACAGCCGGGCGTGCGAGGCACGGAGACAGTGGGCCGTGAGAAACGGGGAGACAGCGGCAGCCGTCTAATAATCAAGTATTTGAAATACTAGAACAGGACTAATGACCAGAGATCAAACGTGGAGCATCTACAAGCGCCAACGTGCCGTTAAGTACGTGATAAGCATCGCACCTCGATTCAAAATCATTTATTTCGAATGGTTGGGGAGACAGCGCCTCCGATAAGTTATCCACGGCGTGGAATATTGACAAGCCGTTACCAGGAGATCTGGCTCTATCCGACCGTGGTTGTGACATGTCCGATAGTGACGGTTACACGGACCAGAAAGAAACAGACCAGCATTCACGTGATGAAAGCCTCAGCCATCGCAACGACATGAAACCACGCGAAGGATCGCCCATGTTAGAATTCAGGTAGAGAAGCGACAGGACTTGTTGAAATACCGCCATGATTTTGCGGGGCAAACTGCCCATTTACTATGTAACAAGTGAGCCGGTGGTGCTCCCGCCGATGAGAAAATCACGACTGTTGTTGTGGTTGGTTACGATTAACTATTCGATCAGTGTTGAATAATGCGAATGCGCTATGAATTACCCGACATTTGGTCAGTTTGAGTGAACTGAATGAAATCATCATTTAAATAGTGAACATGGAAACAGGAGGCCGTGGGCTGTGCAAAACAGGGAGACGGCGGGCCGTGTGAGGCAGGGAGATGGCGGCCGTACGGGCAGAGCCGGTGCTGGCCCTTCTGGGGCCCTAAGCGAAATCCACGCGGTGGCCCGACAGTACCTACGCATCCCATGCTAATCGACGAAGAGCGAACCCGAGTACGGTCGACACGTTCTACTGCGCGGTAGAGCAGGGCAGAAATGGAACATGGTGACCCCAATTCAGGCCTTGCCCCTCTGTGTGAGAACCACCAACACTAAGCCACTGTGAGACTGGGATTGAGACTACTAGTCTATTTCCCCCCGCTTTTTTTTTTTTTTAATGGTAAATGGCAAATGGTCCCATTCTCTCACCTTTGGTCCCTGACCCACGGTTTGGGAACCGCTGATTTAAAACTAACTGAAACCTGCACCTGACAGTTATTACTGACTTACCGCTAAGAATTAGCCTGTGAGCAGCCCAATTCGGTTGAGACTGCACATTCAGAGAACCAGAGTTACTGCTTCCTGCTTATCAAGAGTGCAGACGTATCTCTGCTTGCTGCTGCCGCTTGCCTCTTTATTTGCTTTTTAAATCATTCTATTTTTGGGCACATGTCTTGGATATGATTTTATTCTCTTCTTTTAAGTGAACCAAGGCTTTTTACTCATTTTGATGCCATTTTTACAACTCATTTGACGAACCAGCGACGACAATCTTGTCAACATGGCTGAGGGAGGAAGGCAAACATCGCCTTGTGAAAGCTGTCGGATGTATCAACAAGAAATTTCCCTGCTACGGGACAAGATTTATGCTCTAGAGACGGAAAGAGGACTTAATGACACGCTCCCTGTGGAACCCGGTAAGAAGACGGAAAAAACTGATACTTGCAACCTAAAGCTAAACGATACCATAACATTTCCGAAACTAAACAGACAACTTGGTGCTAGGCCAAAGCAAAGACAACATGCTCGTAAAAATGCACCTGGAATAAAGTTAACAAACAGATTTTCACCTCTCTCAGAGGATGGGTATAACAAGCAGAAAATGTCAGAGAGAAACACGGAACAAGAAGTCAAAACAAAGATGGAGAGAAAAACTGTGCCAAGTGTCAAGGCCAGAGATATCCTATTGCTTGGGGACGGAGCCATATCTAATATAAACAATGAGATAATGACTACAATCACTTATCCGTCTGCTACAGTTTCTGACATCATAGATGTTCTAAACAAGGAAATTACAAACAACCCTGGAATAAATAAACTTGTTTTACATGTTGGTGCTGTTGACACAAGAAACGGAGAGTCTGAAGTCCTGAAAGAAAAGTTTAATAAACTTTTTGAGAGACTTGATTGCCTGGACAAAGACGCGATACAAATTTTCTTTAGTGGACCTATCCCAAACATCGACGGGAGAATAAACAAATTCTCCCGGCTGTTTCAGTTGAATACATGGCTGTCAAAAGTCTGTAAGTCAAGAGGACTGTATTTCATAGAGAACTTTAATCTTTTCTGGAAACGCGACGATCTGTTTAAAGGAAATGGCCCACATTTGAGCAGAGGTGGAGTGAGACGACTGACGGAAAATCTCCTCCACGCTCTGCAGAATCCGTGGAGGCCTGAGCAACAAGAGAGAGCAGAGAGGAGCATGAGAAGAGCTCCTGGCTCACCAACAAAGGTTTCGCCTGCATCCCCAATAAAAGATTCAGTCGCAGCTGCATCATCTGCACCTACAGTAAAGGACTCAGCCACAGCTAAGGATCCAGCCACAGCAGCACCAGCAGCACCTACAGTAGAGGACTCAGCCACAGTTAAGGATCCAGCCACAGTTAAGGAATCAGCTGCGCCGGAAAACATCTCAACCATAGCAGCGGAGCCACCTGCATCTGCATCTCCGGGGAAAAGTTCCGCTTCAGCACCACCTGCATCTATAGTAAATGATTCAGCCGAAGGAGCACTTTCTTCAACTCCACCACAGGCCTTGAGCCCGACTGGTACATCTACACCCTCCAGAGATTTTTCTGAATCATTCCCATCACCAAAGTCACCTATGGGATTTCCCAGCCATTTTGAAGCCTTGATAAAACAAGGGATTCAAATGACTCCCCGCACTCCAGTCATGTCAAGACCAAGGCTTTTATCCCCGAAGAAGTATCATGCCCCTCTCCCACCTCCGATTTCCAGCAGCTTCACTGCTGCTGTCTAGGACATTAAGGGCCTCTGCGTTGCTACCATGCATAGCAAACTCAAAACCAACCAGAGGTCCATAGAGGGAGTGTGTTCTTCTGAAACAATTAGTACAGTCAAACAACATAGATTAGATAAGAGGGCAACAGTCAGACCGTCCAATCAAAGAACTCTAATCCATATCCCTTGCAAAAAGATTCCATCCACTCAAACACAGATAAATCTCAAACATGCTGTACTCAATGCCAGATCGTTAAAAAACAAGTCCTTTTTAATAATAGTTTTATTTCTTCTTATAATCTAGATTTTATGTTTTTAACTGAAACATGGCTTGACAAAAACACTGGTAACGCAGTTTTGATTGAGTGTAGTCCATCAAATTTCAATTTTGTGTCTGAAACACGCCAAAATCAGAGGGGCGGGGGTGTCTGTGCAATATTCAGGGACAATATAGTCATCCACAAATTGTCATTTGGGGTTTTTCTATCATTTGAGTATGTGTCTTTCAAAATGGAGATAAAACAATCTTCCATTCTTTATATGACTATTTACAAACCACCACAGAATTGTTTTATCGAAGACTTCACTGAATTACTTTCATTTATATGCACTGATTTTGATTGTTTGGTCATTTCAGGTGATTTTAATGTGCATGTGGATGTGACCAATGACAGGCATGCAAAAGAACTTAATGCTGTTCTTGAAATGTTTGGTTTAACTCAGCACGTGAGTGAGGCGACCCACAACAAAGGTCACACTCTAGATCTACTTATTACAAAGGGTGTTAATATATCAAATGTGAATGTTGTTGATGTTGCTTTATCTGATCATTTTGTGTCTTTTTTGACTTGTCTGTTACACCAAAACCAGTGGTTGGGCCTGGAGTTATTCAAAGAAGACACATAAATGATACAACAAGGACACAGTTTATGGAAATGATCAGATTTGAAAATCCTCCATGTTCAAATGTTGATAATCTGTTGGACTCTTATACATCAAGCGTCTTAAATGTTTTGGATACTATTGCTCCTGTCAAGGTAAAAATGGTTAACAATAGACAAAAGGCACCTTGGACAAGTGAAGATTCGGTCAGGGCACAGAAAAGGGAGTGCCGAAAAGCCGAAAGGAAATGGCGCAAGTCAAAGCTCCAGGTTCATTGTGAGATATACAAAGAAGTGCTTTGTGAGTTCAACCAGATTTTGCGTGGAGAAAGGGAGAAATACTTCTCTAAAATCATCGCAAACTGTAGAAACAATTCTCGTGTTCTGTTTTCCACAGTAAACAGATTAACTAACCCTCCAGTTTCACTGCCCTTAGAACTAATCTCTACATCTAAGTGCAATGAGTTTGCAATATTTTTTTATGATAAAGTCCAAGGCATAAAAAATGCCATAATTTCCACAACACAAATACCAACCCTGCCACCAGCTAGACACCTTGAGCTGACACATTTCACTCCTGTTACTGACAAAACAATCGAAGAGGTTATCTCCGGTCTGAGTTCATGTACATGCTGCCTTGATGAATTACCCACTAGATTTCTGAAGTCTGTGCTGACCAGCTTGTTACCACAACTTGTTCAGTTAGTTAACATCTCATTTGAGACTGGAGCATTTCCAAAGGCCTTGAAAACCGCGGTCATTAAGCCTCTTCTAAAGAAGAGCAGCCTTGATCCCAAGGTACTGAACAACTACCGGCCCATATCAAACCTACCGTTTTTAGGAAAAGTCCTAGAGAAAGTAATATATCAACAGCTCACTTACTTTCTCCTATCTAACAATGTGTTTGATACTTTCCAGTCAGGATTTAGGCCCCACCACAGCACTGAGACAGCTCTGATCAAGGTGACAAATGATATCCGTATGAACACCAATGCAGGTAAGGTCTCAGTTTTAGTTCTGCTGGACCTGAGCGCTGCCTTTGACACAGTGGACCACGGGATCTTACTTCACAGGTTAGAAAACTGGGTGGGAATCTCTGGTACTGCTCTAAACTGGTTCAAGTCCTATCTCGAGGATAGGACGTACTTTGTCGAAATTGGCAACTGTGTCTCAGACAAAATTTCCATGACCTGTGGAGTCCCCCAGGGGTCAATCTTGGGACCCCTCTTATTCAACCTGTACATGCTTCCATTGGGTCAGCTAATAAACAGCAACAATGTGTCGTACCACAACTACGCAGATGACACTCAGATCTACGTGTCACTGACGGCAGGTGAACATGGGCCTGTAGATACACTCTGTCACTGCATCGAACAGATCAGTTTGTGGATGCAAAACAACTTTCTCCAACTAAATTCAGACAAAACTGAGATCATTGTCTCGTGTTATCAGTCACCTTGAGTCTCTCGCTCTAAAACCAAAAAATCAGGTTAGAAATCTAGGAGTAATCATGGACTCAGACCTGAACTTAAACAGCCACATCAAAGCAATAACATCATCAGCTTTTTACCATCTGAAGAACATTGCTAAGATCAGAGGAATAGTGTCAAAACCAGACTTAGAGAGACTCATCCATGCATTTGTCTCTAGCAGGTTAGACTACTGTAACGGCCTGCTCACTGGCCTTTCTAAACAAGCTGTTAGAGCTGCAGTACATCCAGAACGCTGCTGCTCGAGTCCTGACAAAAACCAGGAAATACGACCACATTAGTCCAGTGCTCCGGTCTCTGCACTGGCTTCCTGTCACTCAGAGAATAGAATTTAAAACAGCTCTGCTTGTGTACAAGTCTTTTCATGGTTTAGCACCAAAGTACATCTCTGACATGTTAGAGCCGTATGAACCATCTTGGGCCCTGAGAACTTCAGGGAGGGGTCTCCTGGTGGTTCCCAGAGTCAATAATAAACACGGTGAGGCTGCGTTTCAGTTTCATGCAGCTAAAATCTGGAACAGTCTTCATGAGGATGTGAGACAGGCCTCAACTCTGAAAACAGCTCTTTTTACCCGTGCATATGAAAACTGAAAGTATTTTATCTGCACTCTTGCCTTTTACTGTAATTGATTAACTTTGTGTTGTTGTTTTATTGATTGATTTTAACTGTTTTCTTGTAATTTTTCTGCAACTGTGAAGCACTTTGAATTGCCTCGTGTATGAATTGTGCTCTACAAATAAACTTGCCTTGCCTTGCCTTGCCTTGCCTTAAGTAACTGTGCTCATGAGAGCCGCGTGGATTGGACTCCTCATTGACCAGGCCGCATGGGCGGAGACTGAGTGAGCGCTGTCCCGTAACGCGCGTTGAGTAACCAGTAAAAACACCGTAGTTTGACTGAGATGTGGGCCCTACGTGCCTTGCATAGTTTGCGTATAGGAAAGCCGGCTCTGCGTCCGAGGCAACCGGGATCGAACGAAAGCGCCACGTGATGGACCGGGGAACAGCTGGGACATCTGAGAGGACACGCATATCTGAGAGGACACGCAGACGAGACCATGGTAATACGTCTCACCTAGGAAGCCCGCCCCGATAGCCCACGGGGGCCGGGGCAGGCGCAGCGAAGGTCCGGAGGAGCGTGCGCTGACAGACGTGACAACGAAGAGAACACGGATCTGAGAGGAGCCAGAGGAGGGAACCACACGAGGACTGGACGACAGCACAGCGGGGGTGCACTCGTGGCCATGCCTGCCCTGAGCAGCAATGGGGGCGGCGTGCGATGATCCCTCATCATTGAGGAAGAGGACGGGTCCGGAGCCAGGAGAGGGAACACGAGGTCCAGGCACCAGTAGCAACGGGCATGACCATGGCAACAGCAGCGCACAGGGCACCGGAGCGAGCAAGCGGGAGGACGAGCCGACGGGGAAGAGCTTAGCGGTCCGGGCTGGGATGACGACGCACCCGGAGAATACCCCGAGGAGACAAGCATGCGAACAGCTCCCGACACGTCAAAGTCCCGGTAACATGCGACAACACAGGCACAGCTGGGAAACTCCGAGTGATTGACCGGGGAGCTTAAGAAGGGGATCCTGGACGGTGATTGGGTGAGCGGAATAGGCGCTGCGCTGATTGCTGATGCGAAGGTGCGGCTTGCGATGGGGCCGTGATTGGATGGTTGGTGCGGGCTGCCGTTGAGGCGATGAGTGAAGGCCACAGGTACGTCTCCAGGTTGAATTTGCGCTTAAGCTTCATAAACACATCCCCAGAGACGCACGTTTATGTGAAGAAACCAGTGAGTCAGTGTATAAGCTGCTCAAGACATTAGCATGCTACCGGTTAGCATTTAGCTTCAACAGCTCATCTCTGACCTCTCCAAGAGAAAGCCCTGAACCACAGACATCTAGCCTTGGATACAACATGTGACAGAGGTCAGAGCTGAGCTGTTCCTGTAGTATTTCCTCAGTGTTCATAGATGTGAGACACACATGGTTTATCGTGCTGAAGCCATTGACAGTGATCAAATCAAATGGGTTGGTAAATCTGAATGAGGTCTGTGATGTACTGTGGGGCCAGTCCATTCGAAGCTTTAAAACAAACAATAAAATCTTCAAATTAACTCAACACAGTTAATTTAAAGTGCTGCTTTACTTTGGGCAAACGTGTCTACCTCAGCTTATAAAGTTTAGTCTCTTTGTCTGCACATGCGCCCTGTGGATATTCCTCCCTCTTTAGCCACTACTGTCTCCCACAAAGGAAATGACCATATTTGGATTACAGCGTCATCTCGCTCACAGCCTGTCCTGCTACACGTGGATACCAAACATGTCAGTATTTGTGAAGGAATAAGTGCGAGAAAGACAAGGGGACATGGGAGCAAATTCCTGGAAAACTCCAAAGCGCTACTCGACAAAACATCATAAAATAAGCGTCGTAAAGGGAGAGGTTTATCTATTTTTTTACTCTGGCATAAAACACTAAGATGTTCAGGGAGAAAACGAAGAATCTCAACATTAACCACTGCGTGAAAAATCTATGTTTTCACCTTCAGCTTCTCACATTAAGTGACTGAAAACATATTAAAGGGAAGCTCGTGTAAAAGTTGATGTGTCCCTAACCGCGATCAGGCCTTTCCCTTCCACGTATCGCATTACTTTTGTTGCACGTTTCTTTGAGTCTTTTCCTCAGGAGGAAAGTCGACGATTGTTATTATTTAGGGCGAGACCAATCTGTGAATAAATGCGGCGAGAAGCGCTGGATACGCCACACTTCGACTGCCACGACGACGACTGCAGCAATTCTGTTGAGAAATATGTAAGTACTGCACTTATGAAGAGTTGTTGAGGATCTGTACGTGAGTTGTGTTTTTGTGTTGAGAACTTTCTACTTTTACTCCATGACATTTGAAAGGTAAAAATAATACTTTCTGCTCCATTACATTTCTCTAAAGGCTGCAAAGTAAAAAGCGAATTTGGTGTACTGGCAAATGCCATTGAACACTTATTTATACTTTCTACGTTGAACACTTACAAAGCGGTCTAATAATGCCTAATACTGGACTGTTTTATTCAAAGATATTTAATAAACTCAAGACAGGACATGACGCTCGGCCATCTTGTGACTGGCCGGTGAGTCTAACCCCTGTGCCACCAACGCAAAAAAGTCTCATATCTCAGTCAGGATCAGGTCATTTCTTTGAAACGTCTTGTTTTTTAGCCGTATTAGCTTTGTTTTCTCCATTCATTCCCAGGTTCAGTTGTTAGCATTCACTATCACTGTCCCTCGTTCAATATTGGTCATGACGTGTTCAAAAATACTGTTTTAAATGGGGAAAAAAAGGTTATATTTGATATAGAAGTTAATGATTTGAAGTGTTTGACAGAGCAAAATCCATCCAACAAAGCTAAAGTCTCTGCATCTTATGCAACTAAAATAACATTTAACATATTTTCGTGTCACATTTGACATAAGGTCAGTCACAAATCACAATTATCAAAGAGTCATTAAATAACTAAGAGTAAGTGATGGGCGAGAGAACTTTGTAACACTCTGAGGCTTTCCTGGCAAAAAGTCTCGTAAGGTTCGAATCATAGACCGTTAAAAAGAATAGACAACTCCTCACTCCTCCCCGTTTACCACAATGACACGTTCGAGGAGAAATCATGGCGGATTTACAGACTCCTCCTCCCCAGCTCTGACGAAGCATGTTCCTAATAAGGGCATAAGGGCGGGATCTTCACTATAGACTCCGCCTTGTGTGACGTGTAGCTCGTACAGCTCCAATGCTAACAGTCCGACCCTCATTAGTACGAGATTTCAAACATTTTTCCAGCCTGGTTTCTTTTTTATGACTAACCCAGCGTTATCTCAGGAGGAATATGTAGCCATAGAAAGTGTTTAAAAATAGAAACCAGGCGTTAAAGTTGTTTTTAACGCGTCTAAAGTCTAATGCTTTTCAATGGGAGACTAGCGGGTCTATGGAGGTACAGCAATGGCGGCCTCCAGTGTTGCGGTCATAAGGCAGAGCAGCCAGCGGCCATTGATTCGAAGTCTCAGAGCCGTTTCATTCTGTTTGAACACTGACCTCTTGTGGACAAACTTTATTATTGAGACTCATAAACACGTCTGAAGCAGCAGCACAATCATGTGGAAGAGCAGTTTCAAACAGACGCGTGGCATACTGACGTTTAAATGATCAAATCAATCACAGGCCGATAAATAAGAGTCATTTTGGCTCCTGTGACGTTGGATCAGTGTCTGACAATAGACCCAGCGTTTGTACAGGGAGCAGAAAGTCGACTTTAAACCCCATTTGAAAGCCACAGATACAACAAATATGAATGCATTTTTACTTTGAAAGATCTGCAAACATTACATTGAACTGAAGAACGTCGGAAAGTTGTGATATTTTAAAGTTAAATGGACACAAGGGCGATGTCTGAGCAAAGAGCAAAGTATTTTGTATCATTTTCGTATTTTTGATGAATTTGTAGAGTAAAAAAGTTGTCAATGTTTATCGTTAATTTGTAGATTTTTCTTTAGTGTATTTCTAATCATGTACCATTATTTGTATGTCTTGTCTCCATCTAACATTTTAACAAACAAACGTTAAGTTTATATTTGTCTGTCCTATTATGTTGTGGTGTCACTACTTACTCATAACACACAAGTCTCCCTTATTGTGAAAGGCTGGTTTCTGTTGGAGGGAAGTGTTGAAGTTCCCTCGGTTTTGAGGAGTGGAGAAAAATAAAGTTTGCTGACACTCCATATTCTCGTCTATTTCATCCTCCACATTGGTGACCCCGACTTTGAATTATGTCAACCGACGCATCTTCGTCTGCTTCCGCGGCAGCTGCACCAACTGTTTTGCGGCTACTAGACTCCCGGATTTTTGGCAGAATGACCCGGAGCCCTGGTTCCAGCATGTGGACGCTCAATTCCACCTGCGCGGCATCACCACAGACGACACGAAATATTTTCACGTCGTTGCGGCTTTGGATTCGGCCACGACCCGCAGATTAATGGGGCTGCTCCGGGACCCACCTGCTGCCAACAAGTACGAAGCGCTTAAGACGGCGCTATTACAACTTTACCAGCTCTCGGATATGGAGCGGGCGATCGCCTGTTGTCGCTGACTGGTTTAGGTGATAGCAAACCAACGGAGCTGATGGAGAATATGTTGGCCTTGCTTGGCTCCGGTGATGTTCGTTTCTTTTCACCCTGTTTCTGCGCCACTACCGCCTCAAGTACGCACAGCCCTGGCCAACTCTCCCCTCATCCGCACTAAAGATTACAGAGGTTTGGCTGAAGAAGCGGACAGACTTTTGCTGGCTCCCGTCAGGTTTCAGTGCACGCTCTGTTACCACGCGTGCCAGAGAGCGAGGAGACTGTGGATGTCGCCGCCGTCACGGAGCGGCGGAAGAAGGAGAACGGCCTGTGTTTCTACCATCACCGCTTCGGAGTGAAGGCTCGCCGCTGCATCCCACCGTGTTCCTTCAGCGGCCGGGAAACGAGAAGGCCGGCGCTCGCTAGCAGCTGCCTGCACCGGCAACGACAATAAGCTGCTTTTCATTGAGGACAGCGCTTCAGGACGTCGTTTCTCGTGGATTCGGGGGCACAGCGGAGCATCGTACCCCCCTCCTCCGCTGACACTTTGGGACAAAGTCAAGGGCCCCCACTGGACGCGGCTAACGGCACCTCCATCCGCACCTTCGCACCAGGTTTCTGACTGTGTGTTTTAACGGCCGTGTGTTTAGCTGGGACTTTGTGATAGCTTCTGTTGCAGTACCCATCCTAGGCGCAGATTTTCTGTGTGCGTTCAGGCTGCTACTGGATGTAGCTAACAGATGTTTGATTAACTCCTGTGTCTTTTGATACATACCCGTGTACTCTGGGGATCCGGGGCCACTGCTCGCTAACATGCTCGCTATAGGGGACTCATACCAACGTCTTCTCGCTGAAGTTTCCGCCCTTACGGTCCTACCTTTTCTGCCGCAGTAGCTAAGAGGTTGAAGATTACATCACTTTACCAGTGGTCCTCCTGTTTTGCTGCGCGCGCTGCCGTTTAGAGCTCCTAAATTGGCCATCGCTTAAGGAGGAGTTGCCAACATGGGAAGCGTTAGCTTGTGCGCGCTTCAGAACAAGCCGTGGGCTTCGCCCTGCACCATGGTTCCCTAAGTCTGATGGGGCTGGCCCACCTTTGTGGAGATTTCCGCCGTTCTCAATAATGCTACCACTAACGACAGTACCCGATCCCTCACCATCAGGGGACTTTCGGTGCATCTGCAGGGGGCGGTTTTTATTTTCTCCCAAGTTTCTATTTGGTGAGAGGGTTACCACCAGTGCGGTTTCCGTTCCTTCAGGACGTCCCCAAAACGGGCGGTCATCACTCCCTTGACTGTTTTGAGTTTTGAGGATGCCGTTTTGGCCTGAAGGGGCCGCGGCACAGACGTTTCAGCGGTTCTTATGGAACTTTCTGTTGTCGAGATATGGCCTATTCCTGTTCGTGTAATTTATGTTAAGAAAAGAACTTTATTTACTACACTCGCAGATTAAATTCACAAAGTGCTTCCCAACATGCATGGCTTGTTAACATGCATGAGACCATGTATGTTCATAACAGCACTGTTCCCGACCGATAAACCAATATATTAAAAATGAAATTAAAATTCAAAAACTAGTGTTACACAATATTGAAGCAGCGGGGCTCGGGCAGGGGTTATCGAAATGTTGCTGGTGTAGGCCGAGAGCCTTGGTTGAAGGTGGGGAAAGTTTACGTCGGATGCTAATTTGAGAATTGGGGCATTGGTGTGCCGTGGTCTGTGCAAGAGGCTTTGAGACGAGCCACTCTTAAGACGTGGATGGGGCATTTCGGCGATAGCACTGATTGGTCGGGGAGTAGGACGAGCTTGTAATTGTAAATGGCGATTATGATTTTCAGTGATCGTTTGGCCGTATTGATCTGGACGCGTGAAAAGGCACAACGATTTGACGCCCATTTCAGAACATTGAGACATCCTTTGATATGCCGTAGACGCGGCCATGTATCGCAAGAGGCGGCCATTGTTTCTTGCTTTCCTGGAAGTTGGTCCCCTGGAACAGCGAGCTAACTCTACCTTGATGTGGATTGTGCGTGTGCGAGGACTTCTGAGGTAGGGATGAGGAGAGGCCGTTTCCTGCCGAAACGTTTAGCCCTGATGGTGAATCCCCCAAAGAGCAGCGTCAAAATGTCCCGGAAACGACAGGCCGGCGTGCACGAGGCAGCGGAGGACCAGTGGGCCGTGAGAACACGGGGAGACAGCGGCAAGGCCGTTCGATAATCAAGTATTTACATACTTATTTCAGAGAACAGACTATTGCCAGAGATTCAAACGTTGAGCACCTACTAAGGCGCCACAATTCAATCCTGCGTTAGATTACGTTGATAAGCATCGCACCTCGATTCAAAATCAATTCTATTCGGATGGTTGGGAGAACAGCGCTCCGATCCGTTATCCACGGCGTGGAACGAATTGACAACGTTACCAGAGATTGGCTCTATCCTTACCGTGTTGTTGAATGTCGATTAGTGGACGGGTTACAGGACCAGAAAAACAGACCAGCATTCACTGATGAAAGCCTCAGCCATTGCAACGACATGAAACCACGCTGAAGATC
>VHKM01001182.1:0-53544 GCA_007210695.1 Neogobius melanostomus
AACTCAATATGTTCAGTGAAATGATTGACGGAGCTCTTCTTTAACAAGCAGACTTTATTATAGGAGACAGCACCGGTCACATGACAAACGTTATTCATAAGTTGTTAATATGAAAAGATTTAAAAACACAAAGGATTTTCACACATTGATCTGAACTCTACTTTGTATAATAGATAAATATCTGGTTACAGTTTTCATTTCTGCAAATATATATGTACTCGAGTAACTTTTTTGCTTCACCCAGTAATATTATGAAAAAAGTATTTTAAACTCTTTTATCTTATAAAGTGTCCAAAAGCTTCAATGACTTCAAGGTGGTGAGGCGGGGGAGAGTGGGTGAGGCGGGGGAGAGTGGGTGATGTGGGGTGAGAGTGGGTTGAGGCGGGGGAATGAGTGGGTGATGTGGGGGAGATGGGTGAGGCGGGTGGGGGGGTTGAAAGTGGGCGGGGCTCTACAAGCAGTCTCGTACTGGCGCAAGGTGCATCCTCTGATTATGTCTCGACAGTCGTTGAAGACGCTTGCGGATTGTTTCTCAGTGTCGATGGCTGCAGGTGAAGTGCGGGTAACAGTAATGTTTCCCCATACACCGCTCGCTGTGCTGATCCCTTGAGGAGAATAAACCAGGACAAAGTCTGAAGATAAACCAGGACAAAGGTCCTGAAGATAAACCAGGACAAAGTCTGAGATAAACGCAGACAAAGTCTGAGATAAACAGGACAAAGTCTGAAGATAAACCAGGGACAAAGTCTGAGATAAACCAGGACAGTCTGAGATAAAACCAGGACAAAGTCTGAAGAATAAACCAGGATAAAGTCTGAAGATAAACCAGGACAAAGTCAGAGAAAACCAAGGACAAAGTCTGAGAATAAGCAGGACAAAGTCAGAGAATAAACCAGACAAACGTCTGAGATCAAACCAGGACAAAGTCCAGAGATAAACCAGGACAAGTCTGAGATAACCAGGACAAAGTCGAGATAAACCAGGACAAAGTCGAGATAAACCAGGACAACGTCTGAGATAAACCAGGACACGTCTGAGATAACCAGGACAACGTCGCTCTTACCAGGAACTCGTCTCTGATGAAGAACTTGGCTCGAAGTGACGATAGGATCTTCGTCGGCGACTGGCTCCGCTGTAACAGAAACAGTTCAGAATAAACTGAGATATTGTTTCATGAAACAAAACGTAAAGAGACTGGCCAAAGGCAAAGCAGAGGGAATGTTTCTGTGGACGTGTGGAGCAGATGAAGGAGAGCAGGTACATTTGAGCTCTGCCTTCTGTGGGAGGGAAATGTCCTGCGAGCCAATATGCAGTACTCACAGTCCGGCGGGACGCTGTAGTTTGTGTACTCGGGAAAGTAATCCTCCAGTTTGGATTTTCCCGCCAGAATCTTGTCGGCCAAAACATCCTGTTTGTTCAGGAACAGAAATCACAGAGATGGTCTTCAGGAACTGCCAATCAGAGAGGGGGAGGGTTTAAACGGACCAATCAGAGAGCGGGAGGGTTTAAACAGACTAATCAGAGAGCGGGAGGGTTTAAACGGACCAATCAGAGAGCGGGAGGGTTTAAACAGACTAATCAGAGAGCGGGAGGGTTTAAACTATACACACTATATATACAAATGACATGTCACTAGTGTTACACAAGTCAAAAATAGCAAAGTACGCTGATAACTCACCATTTAGTCATCACAAAGTTCAAGTTGGTCCAGATGGATCTGAACAGGTCAGACTCTAATGCTTCACTGTTGTCCAGATGGATCTGAAAGGTCAGACTCTAATGTTCACCTGTTGGTCCAGATGGATCTGAACAGGTCAGACTCTCCTAATGCTTCACCTGTTGGTCCAGATGGATCTGAACAGGTCAGACTCTCCTATGCTTCACTGTTGGTCCAGATGGATCTGAACAGGTCAGACTCTAATGCTCACCTGTTGGTCCAGATGGATCTGAACAGTCAGACTCTAATGCTTCACCTGTTGTTCCAGATGGATCTGAACAGGTCAGACCTAATGCTTTACTGTTGGTCCAGATGGATCTGAACAGGTCAGACTCCTAATGCTTCACCTGTTGGTCAGATGGATCTGAACAGGTCAGACTCTAATGCTTACCTGTTGTTCCAGATGGATCTGAACAGGTCAGACTCTCCTATGCTTCACCTGTTGTTCCAGATGGATCTGAACAGGTCAGACTCTCCTAATGCTTCACCTGTTGTTCAAGATGATCTGAACAGGTCAGACTCTCCTAATGCTTCACTGTTGTTCCAGATGGATCTGAACAGGTCAGACTCTCCTAATGTTCACCTGTTGTTCCAGATGGATCTGAACAGGTCAGACTCTCCTAATGCTTCACCTGTTGTCCAGATGGATCTGAACAGGTCAGACTCTCCTAAATGCTTCACTGTTGGTCCAGATGGATCTGAACAGGTCAGACTCTCTAATGCTTCACCTGTTGGTCCAGATGGATCTGAACAGGTCAGACTCTCCTAATGCTTCACCTGTTGTTCCAGATGGATCTGAACAGGTCAGACTCTCCTAATGCTTCACCTGTTGTTCCAGATGGATTGAACAGGTCAGACTCTCCTAATGCTTCACCTGTTGGTCCAGATGGATCTGAACAGGTCAGACTCTCCTAATGCTTCACCTGTTGGTCCAGATGGATCTGAACAGGTCAGACTCTCCTAATGCTTCACCTGTTGTCCAGATGGATCTGAACAGGTCAGACTCTCCTAATGCTTCACCTGTTGTTCCAGATGGATCTGAACAGGTCAGACTCTCCTATGCTCACCTGTTGTTCAGATGGATCTGAACAGGTCAGACTCTCCTAATGCTTCACCTGTTGGTCCAGATGGATCTGAACAGGTCAGACTCTAATGCTTCACCTGTTGTCCAGATGGATCTGAACAGGTCAGACTCTCCTAATGTTTCACCTGTTGGTCCAGATGGATCTGAACAGGTCAGACTCTCTAATGCTTCACCTGTTGGTCCAGATGGATCTGAACAGGTCAGACCTTAATGCTTCACTGTTGGTCCAGATGGATCTGAACAGGTCAGACTCTAATGCTTCACCTTTGTCCAGATGGTTCTAACAGGTCAGACTCTCCTATGCTTTACCTGTTGGTCCAGATGGATCTGAACAGGTCAGACTCTCCTAATGCTTTACCTGTTGGTCCAGATGGATCTGAACAGGTCAGACTCTAATGCTTTACCTGTTGGTCCAGATGGATCTGAACAGGTCAGACTCTCCTAATGCTTTACCTGTTGGTCCAGATGGATCTGAACAGGTCCAGACTCTCCCGGAGGCGGTTGGTGGAGTTGTCCTCTCTGATCACATGTTGTAGCTGCTGCTCGCCGCCACGAAGATGATCGCCGTCACGTCTGATACAACAGGATGTTAACATTTACTCACAGACTCAGGCCTCAATTACCAACAAATATTAATCTGAACCTTTGAATCTCAATAAATCCATCAGGACTCAGATGTTAGTTACTAAAGTGCAGATGTTGTTAAAGTTTAGTCCCTTTGTCTGCACATGTGTATATTCCTCCCGTCTTAGCCGCTGCTGTCTCCCACAAAGGAAATGACCATATTGGATTACAGTGTCATCTCGGTCACAGCCTTTCGTGCTACACGTGGATACCAAACATGTCAGTATTTGTGAATGAATAAGCGTGGGAAAGAGTCCCTTCCTGGATAAATCTCAGAGAGTTTGTTTTGTGTTTTACTCTGAGTGGAACATTTGTCTCACCGTTGAAACACTGGATCCACTTGCGTCGCTCGTCCCGCTGCCCCCCGACGTCAAACATGCTGCAGAACGAGAACAACAGTTACTTCAGTTTCTTCAACATTTGGTCTGAAGGTTCTGGTCAGAACTTACTGGAAGTTACCTTGTCGACTGGAAGCGCGTCTCAATGATCCCGGAGGTGAGGACTCGACAGCGCAGCAGTCCTGGAGCAGAGGCACGTTATTCTCACACAGTCTGTCACTAAAACTCTTTGATTTAGTCCAATAGTTAGTCTAGTTTTAGTGGACTGAATGGAACTGTCCTGTCAGTAACTCACTGCTCCTGCTGAACTAACCCTGAGAACCGTCCCAAACTTCAACAAAACCAGACTCCACCGTGAGACCCTTTAATGGTTTGTAAACATCCCGGGCTTAGCTGGAGGCGGGAAGCTCGATTCCTATCTATGGCCATTGTAGCTGTTGTCATAGTAACGATAAACAAATGTCTAACTGTTGTTGGAAATATCAGATAAATCTTATTTTATCGTCTCTAATGTCATTCCTCTTGTTCTTGCACCTTAAGCCACAACAGGACCACACTTAAAATCGCTAGTTTTAGTTTAATCTTATTTCTCTTGATCACTTCCTGCTCCAGCTGATGTCACTGATGATGTCACTGATGATGTCACTGATGATGTCACTGATGATGTCAGCAGTTAAAGGGTCAATAACCTGTTTACTGTTGAACCCATTAACCAAATGAAATAGAAATAGCCACTGAAAAAGTTATTTGAATAAAAATCGCTGCTTCCGGGTTCGTGATCAACTTTTCTCAAACTGCAGTTTTAAGTGCTTTAGGTTCACCTGTATCTAAGCCCTAATATGTTTATTATATTGGCTCTTTTTGTTACTTAAATATGCTAATATTCAGATGCTAATGGGATGCTAATGTCTCCATCGAAATGCATTGAGTCCCATTAGCCTGATACATAATGTCGAAACAACTGATGTAACTCATGAATGTGTCCTTCTGTGATAGAACAATGTATACAGGGTGCTAGTGTACATGTTTGTTCTCCTCATGGACAAAGCTCAGACCTGTTCCTTTGGCTGAAGATTTAAATCAAACTGTGACTCTGAAGTTCATGTGTTTTGTTCCTTTTACTTTGATTTGGTTTTTAGGAGTCGACCCAAACGTCTGCAGGTTTAAGTCACAGTTTGAGTCTTTCCTTTGAGTCACAGAGACATGAGTTCGTGTCCCGGGACCTGCCTGGTCTGTGGGCGTGTAGTCCTTCCTCCGCACTGAGTCCAGCCGGTCCAGGAAGCTGCGGAAACAGGACAGTTTAAAATCATCCTGTAAAGGTCAGACCCTCCTCTGGATCAGAAACACCAGGTTATTCCAAGATGACGGACCAGGGCTCACGGGGCTCAGTGTGAAAGAGTGGATCAGGGAGAGACACGATAAATTACGATCATTACTTAATAATCTAAATCTCACAGCTAGAAGGTCCCGGGTTCGATTCCTGTGGAGTTTATGTTCTCCATGTCTGTCCCCGACCACTAAAAACATGTACAATAGGCCAGGATGATTCACAGTGTGGGACGGGGATGGACGGGCTAAAGGTGCTTTATTTGTTTTTATACAAATACTGTACAACGAATTGTGTGAAATGTGTCAGGAGCAGTGGGACGACCCGTCAGGAGCAGTGGGCGGAGGGAGTGCTGCGCCTGAGGGCCGCTCCAGATGTGGAGCCAGGCTGGTGGGCAGAAACACCTATTGAACATGTTTTAGTGGTAGGGGAAACCTACACGGGGAGAGCACACAAACTCCGTCAGGTGGGAAATCAACCAGGACCTTCTAGCTGTGTGAAGCACGAGCACTAACCAACTGTGCAACCTTACATGAGTCTTAAATGGCTGGTCCCATCAGTCCCATCTGTCTCAGATGTCCAGTCTGTCCCAGTCAAGTCCCAGCCCTGTCCCAGTCAGTCCAGTCAGTCCCCAGTCTGTCCCAGTCAGTCCCAGTCCTGTCCCAGTCTGTCCCAGTCCTGTCCCAGTCTGTCCCCAGTCTGTCCAGTCAGGTCCCAGTCAGTCCCAGCCTGTCCCAAGTCAGTCCCAGTCCAGTCCCAGTCTGTCCCAGTCTGTCCGCATCAGTCCAGTGCTGTTCCAGTCCTGTTCCCAGTCTGTCGCCAGTCTGTCCCAGTCGTCCGGCCAGTCTGTCCCAGTCAGTTCCCAGGTCTGTCCCAGTCTGTCCGCAGTCTGTCCCAGTCTGTCCAGTCAGTTTCCCAGTTCAGTCCCAGCCTGTCCCATGCAGTCCCAGTCAGTCCCAGTTTGTCCCAGTCTGTCCCAGTCAGTCCCAGTCCTGTTCCCAGTCAGTTCAGTCAGTCCCCAGTCAGTCCCATCTGTCCCCAGTCCTGTCCCACTCTGTCCGCAGTCCTGTGGCTCTTGCAGAGGATAAAGTGACGTACTACTGAGCGCAGTGCGATGAGCTGGTACTCGTTGGCTCGTTCGAAACAGGCTTTGGACGCCCATCGTCTCTCACAGCCTCTGAGCGTGTTTCAAAGAAACATCCCTGCAACAACAACGACAGGTAAATAAACAAAACAACAAGTAAAACAAACAATAAACAGCTCACAGGTAAAGTCAAAGAGGCTGAGGAGAACGGCCGACATTAAAGATCCACTAGAAGAAGAAAAGAGTCATGTGAACCAACAGAAGCTGGTGGATAAACACAGAAGAGTCTTCTGCGGCCGTGAGGAGACTCAAACACTCGTTACTGAATCGATTACTTTTTCAGTAACTAGTGATCTATACAAGTTACTATTTCCAAAACAAAGTAATCAGATGAAAGTTACTTTTCTCAAATCACTGTGACATAAAGACAATCTTTTTACTTTTGAAAAACTTTAATACATTTTAGTATTCTGACTTGGTCTGGTAAATGTCTAACAGTCATGTGTCACCAGAGCCTCAGTCAGTCAGTGGGGACCGAGTTCTCCTAACATTTACTAACTCTTTTGGACCGTCCAGTTTCCCTTTAATGGATCCAGACTGTGGAACTCTGTCCTGCATGAAGATGATCTTGTTCGGGAAAGCTCCTTCTTTTTTATACCCATGGAAGGAAAGTGGCCAGTCAGAACTCCACAATAAATTTTTCAGAGGTCATTTTCACACCTTCAGGGAGCCTAAAGGGCTGAGCAAGCTTTCTCTCCCCATGATTCCAGGCTAAAACATGACTCCGCCCCCTCCCTTACTGATCGTCCAGCCTTGTTGGGACATGGTGGCCATTCACCAAAAACATCCACTACTCCATCCATCTGCCCATCCAGGGTTACAACGGCCTCAATCAAAGTGAAACAAGACTGTTTGAAAATGAGTCTTCATGCGGTCGCTGTAATCGGACTGTTTGTGATGAAGAGGGAGCTGAGTTCCCTCACTCACCTATGGTCATGAAGAATTCTGGGTAATGACCGAAAGGACAAGATCGAGAATACATAGCGTGCCGAGAATGAGTTTCCTTCGCAGGGTGGCCTTGAAGGGTGAGGATGTCTCAGTTTACCCGGGAGGAGCTCGGGGTAGTCGCTGCTCCTTACGTTCGAAAAGGAGGCCAAGCTTGAGTGGCTAGGGCATCTGTTCCGGATGCCTCCTGGTCGCCTCCCTCGGGTAAGGTGTCCCAGGCATGTCCTATTGGGAGGATGGCCCTCGTGAAGGTCCCATGGACACACTGGTGGGACTATGTCTCCGAGCTGGCCTGGTGTCGGCCTCGGGGTCCCCTTCCAGAACAGCTGGAGGGTGTGGGTCCCCCCCAGAACAGCTGGAGGAGGTGTGGGTCCCCAGAACAGCTGGAGGAGGTGTGAGTCCCCCAGAACAGCTGGAGGAGGTGTTGGGTCCCCAGACAGCTGGAGGAGGTGTGGGTCCCCCAGAACAGCTGTGAGGAGGTGTGAAGTCCCCCAGATAAACAAGCGGAGGAAGGTGTGAGTCCCCCAGAACAGCTGGAGGAGTGTGTGGGTCCCCCCAGAACAGCTGGAGGAGGTGTGTGTTCCCCCCAGAACAGCTGGAGGAGGTTGTGAGTCCCCTCAGAACAGCTTGGAAGGAGGTTGTTTGGGTCCTCCAGAAACAGCTGGAAGGGAGGTGTGAGTCCCAGAACAGCTGGAGGAGGTGTGGGGTCCCCAAGAACAGCTGGAGGAGGTGGTGGGTCCCTCAGAAACAGCTGGAGGAGGTGTGGGTCCCCCAGAAACAGCTGGAGGAGGTGTGGGTCCCCAGAACAGCTGGAGGAGGTGTGGGTCCCCCTCAGAACAGCTTGGAGGAGGTGTGATGTCCGCTCAGAAACAGCTGGAGGAGTGTGGGTCCCCTCAGAACAGCTGGAGTGAGGTTGTGGGTCCACTCCAGAACAGCTGGATGGAGGTTGTGGGTCCCTCAGAACATCTGGAGGAGGTGTGTGTCCCCAGAACATCTTGAGGAGGTTGAGTCCGCCAAGAAACAGCTGGAAGGAGGTGTGGGCCCACAGAACAGCTGGAGGAGGTGTGTAGCCCCCAGAACCTGGAGGAGTTGTGGGTCCCCAGAATAGCTGGAGGAGGTGTGAGTCCCCCAGAACAGCTTGGAGGAGGTGTGATCCAGAACAGCTGGAGGAGGTGTAGTCCCCCAGAAACCATGCTGGATGGAGGTGTGGGTCCTCAGAACAGCTGGAGGAGGTTTGGGTCCCCCCCAGACAGCTGGAGGAGGTTGGGTCCCCTCAGAACTAGCTGGAGGCAGGTGTGAGTCCCTCAGAACAGCTGGAGGAGGTTTGGGTCCGCCCCAGAACAGCTGGAGGAGGTGTGAGTCCCTCAGAACAGCTGGAGGGAGGTGTGAGTCCCTCAGAACCAGCTGGAGGAGGTGTGAAAGTCCCTCCAGAACAGCTGGAGGAGGTGTGGGTCCCCCAGAACAGCTGGAGAGGCTTGTGAGTCCCTCCAGAACAGGCTGGAGGAGGTGTGAGTTCCCTCAGAACAGCTGGAGGAGGTGTGGGTCCCCAGAACAGCTGGAGGAGTGTGGGTCCTCAGAACAGCTGGAGGAGGTGATAGGGTCCCTCAGAAACAGCTGGAGGAGGTGTGAGTCCCTCAGAACAGCTTGGAGGAGGTGTGGGTCCCCTCAGAACAGCGGGAGGAGGTGTGCAGTCCCTCAAGAAACAGCTGGAGGGAGGTGTGGAGTCCCCCGAACAGCTGGAGGAGGTGTGGGTCCCTCAGAACAAGCTGGAGGAGGTGTGGGTCCCCTCCAAGAACAGCTGGAGGAGGTGTGGGTCCCTCAGAACAGCTGGAGGAGGTGTGGGTCCCCTCAGAACAGCTGGAGGAGGTGTGGGTCCCTCAGAAACAGCTGGAGGAGGTTGTGGGTCCCCAGAACCAGCTGGAGGAGGTGTTGGGTCCCTCATGAACAGCTGGAGGAGGTGTGGGTCCCTCCAGAACAGCTGGATGGAGGTTTTGGGTCCCCCAGAACAGCTGGAGGAGGGTGTGGGGTCCCCCAGAACAGCTGGAGGAGGGTGGGTCCCAGAACAGCTGAGGAGGTGTGGGTCCCCACAGAACAAGCTGGAGAGGTGTGGGTCCCTCAGAAACATCTGGAGGAGGTGTGAAGTCCCATCAGAACAGCTGGAGGAGGTGGTGGGTCCCTCAGAACATCTGGAGGAGGTGTGAGTCCCACAGACAGCTGGAGGAAGGTGTGGGTCCCCCAAGAACAGCTGGAGGAGGTTGTGGAGTCCCCTCAGAAACAGCTGGAGGAGGTGTGGGTCCCCCAGAACAGCTGGAGGAAGGTGTGGGTCACCCAGAACAGGCCTGGAGGAGGTGTGGGTCCCCCAGAACAGCTGGGAGGAGGTGTGAGTCCTCAAGAACAGCCTGGAGAGAGGTGTGGTCCCCAGAACAGCTGGAGGAGGTGTGGGGTCCCTCAGAACAGCTGGAGGAGGTGTTGGGTCCCCCAGAACAGCTTGGAGGAAGGTGTGGTCCCCCAGAACAGCTGGAGGAGGGTGTGTCCCCCCAGAAACAGCCTGGAGGAAGGTGTGGGTCCCCCCAGAATAGCTGGAGGAAGGGTTGTGGGTCCCCCAGAACAGCTGGAGGAGGTTGTGGGTCCCCCCAAGAACAGCTGGAGGAGGTGTGGGTCCCCAGACAGCTGGAGGAGGTGTGGGTCCCCCAGAACAGCTGGAGGAGGTGTGGGTCCCCAGAACAGCTGGAGGAGGTGTGGGTCCCCCAGAACAGCTGGAGGAGGTGTGGGTCCCCTCAGAACAGCTGGAGGAGGTGTGGGTCCCCCCAGAATAGCTGGAGGAGGTGGTGTGTGTCCCCCAGAACAGCTGGAGGAGGTGTGGGTCCCCCAGAACAGCTGGAGGAGGTGGTGTGGGTCCCCAGAACAGCTGGAGGAGGTGTGGGTCCCCGCCGGAGGAGGGGGGACAGCTGGAGGAGGTGTGGGTCCCAGAACAGCTGGAGGAGGTGTGGGTCCCCTCAGAACAGCTGGAGGAGGTGTGGGTCCCCCAGAACAGCTGGAGGAGGTGTGGGTCCCCCAGAACAGCTGGAGGAGGTGTGGGCCCCGAACAGCTGGAGGAGGTGTGGTCCCCTCAGAACAGCTGAGAGGTGTGGGTCCCCCAGAACAGCTGGAGGAGGTGTGGGTCCCCAAGAACAGCTGGAGGAGGTGTGGGTCCCAGAACAGCTGGAGGAGGTGTGGGTCCCAAAACAGAAACAAAAGCTGGAGGAGGTGTGGGTCCTCAGAACAGCTGGAGGAGGTTGGGTCCCTCAGAAAAGCTGGAGGAGGTGTGAGTCCCTCAGAACAGCTGGAGGAGGTGTGAGTCCCCCAGAACAGCTGGAGGAGGTGTGGTCCCCCAGAACAGCTGAGGAGGGTGGGTCCCCCAGAACAGCTGGAGGAGGTGTGATCCCAGAACAGCTGGAGGAGGTGTGGGTCCCCCAGAAAGCTGGAGGAGGTGTGAGTCCCTCAGAACGCTGGAGGAGGTGTGGGTCCCTCAGAACAGCTGGAGGAGGTGTGGGTCCCCCAGAACAGCTGGAGGAGGTGTGGGTCCCCAGAACAGCTGAGGAGGTGTGTCCCTCAGAACAGCGGAGGAGGTGTGGGTCCCCTCAGAACAGCTGGAGGAGGTGTGGGTCCCCCAGAACAGCTGGAGGAGGTGGTGGGGGGGTCCCCCAGAACAGCTGGAGGAGGTGTGGTCCCCAGAACAGCTGGAGGAGGTGTGGGTCCCCAGACAGCGAGGGGGGGGTCCCCAGAAGTGGAGGAGGTGTGGTCCCAGAACAGCTGGAGGAGGTGTGGTCCCCCAGAAAGCTGGAGGGAGGTGGGGGTGGGTCCCTCAGAACAGCTGGAGAGGTGTGGGTCCCCCAGAACAGCTGGAGGAGGTGTGGGTCCCCAGAACAGCTGGAGGAGGTGTGGGTCCCCCGAACACTGGAGGAGGTGGGGTCCCCAGAAGCTGGGGGGAGGTGTGGTCCCCAGAAAGCTGGAGGAGGTGTGGGTCCCCCAGAACAGCTGGAGGAGGTGTGGGTCCCCAGAACAGCTGGAGAGGTGTGGGTCCCCAGAACAGCTGGGAGGTGGAGGGGGTGGGTCCCCCAGAACAGCTGGAGGAGGTGTGGGTCCCCCCAGAACAGCTGGAGGAGGTGTGGGTCCCCAGAACAGCTGGAGGGGGTGGGTCCCCAGAACAGCTGGAGGAGGTGGTGGGTCCCTCAGAACAGCTGGAGGAGGTGTGGGTCCCCCAGAAACAGCTGGAGGAGGTGTGGGTCCCTCAGAACAGCTGGAGGAGGTGTGGGTCCCCAGAACAGCTGGAGGAGGTGTGGGTCCCCCAGAACAGCTGGAGGAGGTGTGGGTCCCCAGAACAGCTGGAGGAGGTGTGGGTCCCCCAGAACAGCTGGAGGAGGTGTGGGTCCCCTCAGAACAGCTGGAGGAGGTGTGGGTCCCTCAGAACAGCTGGAGGAGTGTGGGTCCCCAGAAACAGCTGGAGGAGGTGTGGGTCCCTCAGAACAGCTGGAGGAGGTGGTCCCCGAACGCTGGAGAGGGTGGGTCCCTCAGAACAGCTGGAGGAGGTGTGGGTCCCCAGAACAGCTGGAGGAGGTGTGGGTCCCCAGAACAGCTGGAGGAGGTGGTGGGTCCCCTCAGAACAGCAATGGAGGAGGTGTGGGTCCCCAGAACAGCTGGAGAGGTGGGGTGGGGGGGGGTCCCCGGGGGGGGGTGGGCTCAGAACAGCTGAGAGGTGTGGGTCCCCCCAGAACAGCTGGAGGAGGTGTGGTGAGTGGGGGGGGGGTCCTCAGAACAGCTGGAGGAGGTGTGGGTCCCTCAGAACAGCTGGAGAGGTGTGGGTCCCCCAGAACAGCTGGAGGAGGTGTGGGTCCCCTCAGAACAGCTGGAGGAGGTGTGGGTCCCCCAGAACAGCTGGAGGAGGTTGTGGGTCCCCCAGAACAGCTGGAGGAGGTGTGGGTCCCCTCAGAACAGGGGGGGGGGCTGGAAGGAGGAGGTGTGGTCCCCAGAAGCTGGAGGGGGTGGCCCCAGAAAGGGAGGAGGTGGGTCCCCCCAGAAACAGCTGGAGGAGGTGTGGGTCCCCCAGAAAGCTGGAGGAGGGGGGGGTGGGGGGTCCTGGCCCCAGAACAGCTGGAGGAGGTGTGGGTCCCCAGAACAGCTGGAGGAGGTGTGGGTCCCTCAGAAAGCGGAGAGTGGAGGAGGTTGAGTCCCCTCAGAACAGCTGGAGGAGGTGTGAGTCCCTCAGAACAGCTGGGAGGAAGTGTGGGTCCCCCAGAACAGCTGGAGGAGGTGTGGGTCCCCCAGAAACAGCTGGAGGAGGTGTGGGTCCCCCCAGAACAGCTGGAGGAGGTGTGGGTCCCCCAGAACAGTGGAGGAGGTGGTGAGTCCCCCTCAGAACAGCTGGAGGAGGTGTGGGTCCCCCAGAACAGCTGGAGGAGGTGTGGGTCCCCCAGAACAGCTGGAGGAGGTGTGAGTCCCCTGAGAAAAGCTGGAGGAGGTGTGGGTCCCCCCAAGAACAGCTGGTAGGAGGTGTGTTCTCTTAATCTGATGTGTTTGTCTGGCAGAAATCGGCCTCATTGTGTCTTTATCTGCACAAACCCGTGTGTGCTCTTAACATGGTTACTATACAGTACACACGATGATCACGCTTCATCTTTCATGAAATATCGAAGGTTTTCATACCGAGTCCAAGGCTTTTCAACTGTTTCACGCTTTTCTTCAGCAGATCCTTTTTCTTTCCCTTATTGTTTGGAAATGTTGGTCTGCTTAATAATGGTGAACGTCCTTTTTTCCAGTAGTTTTCATTAACTGGACTTAACCTGAGAACTGATCATCACAGGGTCTGAGACTGAGGTCAGTGATTCAAAAAGCCTGAGACACAAAACCATCCATGAGTTTATTTGAAAACATGTTTTTACCTTCATGGCACTGAAATACAATTTGCATAATAATTGTGAACATAGATGTCATCTTCTGTACTCAGTAGATGAGAGACTTCAACTACCGAGTACAGAAGATGACTCATGTACCTTCATGAAAACTGAACAACTGTAGCTCCTACAGACTTGGACTCAACCACATTTATCATCTTTTCCAGAGAGCTGTGGGAGACTCGGGGTCTGCAGATGATGTCACAGACTCAGGGGTCTGCAGATGATGTCTGTACTCATTATTGGCTCTAATGAGTCTTTAACTGAACTGCTTCCTGTCTGTCTCTGACACCTGCCTCCTGTCGGCCAATCCCAGCGCCCCGAGAGGCCACGCTAATGAGGCCCTGGTGACATCACGGCTCAGAGCAGTCACACGCTAAGCACATGCTAATGACACGCCAACAACATCACAGATCAGAGGAGAGTCACACGCAACGACGTGTTTAAGGACCGTTTAAAAACACGGGACAGCAGCGTGAGCCGTGGATTTTTAATCAGCATAACACGTGTTCAACACTTTCACATCAGTCTTCCCTCTGAATCTGCCTGGGATAAAAGCAGCTAAACAGTCTGTAATCCAGGCTAAACTTTAGTCTTTAGAGCCTTTAGACTTGAGTGAAAGTACCTCGGATGTTTTGTTCGTACCTCGGTGCACTCGAAGTCGGACAGAGGAGCGATGCTTCTGATATAATCCACTCTGCTCTGGTTCTGAGGATTCCCAGGGCCACAGGGGGCGCCAGCGAGCTCATGGCCATGATGATGTTCTGAGGAAGAGCAGAGACAGTTATTATTAAAGTGAAACAAACGCTGCTGCACCTGAGACTCACCACGATGGCGTCCTTCACGTTTTTAACGAATGTCTGGGCCTTCTGCTGCTTCTCCCTGAAAAGGAACGAACGGTCAGAGGTTCAACTTCTGAAACAAACTCTGCAGAGAGCTCAGCATCTCCTCTGCTGACGTCATATAGATTATAAGAGGAGCCTCGTGTTGTGATCGATCAGACACTCAAACGTGTTCATGGGTTAGTGTGGCTCTTTAGAATCTTTAAGATCTTTAAGTTCAGATCTTTAAGTTCAGATCTTTAAGTTTGGCTCCGTCTCTTTTGTTTAAAGCTGTCGTTTGTTTTTGAATAAATGAAATAAAGAATAAAATGATTCAAACTGACTCTGGGTTGAAGCCGTCGACGTGAAGGATCCGCATCTGTTTGACGATGGTGCTTTCCCCGATTCACCTGCTCCTGAACAACAGCCACGACAACACGACAAACCAACAGCCACGACAACACGACAAAACACACAAAAACAAACAAAACAACAGCCACGACAACACGACAAAAAACAAACAAAACAACAGTCACGACAAACAACAGCCACGTCAACACGACCAAAACACAAACCAACACAGCGAGAAACAGAAACAGAAGAAGGTCAGGACTGAGCGAAACACTTCATATTTTACAGTTTCATTGACCGTGTCGTCTGTAATAGCAGTAAATAATCAAAGCTGGGACTCGAACTCATGACGCTGAAGAGGGAGTAATATTCTTTATATGTGCAGCTCCTTAACCACTAGAACCCAGAGGTGGGACTTCACTCAAGTCGAGCTTTTTTCCAAAGCTCCAAAAAGACTTGACTTAGACTTGAGGCCAATGACTCCATGACTCTCAGTGACTTTATATTTAGCATTGATTTGAGTAAAACTGGATTCATCTGTGTTTACATGGGAATATCCTCGTGGTTTTCAGTTTCTGACACATCCATTTCCATCCATCCATTTTCTTCCTCTTTATCCGGGGCCGGGTCGCGGAGGCAGCAGTCTCAGCAGAGATGCCCAGACTTCCCGATCCAGGCACACCTCCTCCAGCTGTTCTGAGGGGACCCACACCTCCTCCAGCTGTTCTGGGGGGACCCACACCTCCTCCAGCTGTTCTGGGGGACCCACACCTCCTCCAGCTGTTCTGGGGGGACCCACACCTCCTCCAGCTGTTCTGGGGGACCCACACCTCCTCCAGCTGTTCTGGGGGGACCCACACCTCCTCCAGCTGTTCTGGGGGGACCCACACCTCCTCCAGCTGTTCTGGGGGACCCCAAGGCGACACCAGGCCAGCTCGGAGACACGCTGGTCTCGACACGCTGGTCGTTCCACGAGGCCTCCTCCCAATAGGACATGCCTGGAACACCTCCCGAGGGAGGCGACCAGGAAGCATCCGGAACAGATACCCTAGCCACCTCAGCTGGCTCCTTTCGACTCTACCCCGAGCTCCTCCCGGGTAACTGAGCTCCTCAGCCCCAGCCACCCTGCGAAGGAAACTCATTTCGGCCGCTTGTATCCGCGATCTTGTCCTTTCGGTCATTACCCAGATCTCATGACCATAGGTGAGGGTGGGAACGTAGATCGATCGGTAAATCGAGAGCTTTGCCCCCTGACTCAGCTCCCTCTTCACCACAACAGTCCGATACAGCGACCGCATCACTGCTGACGCTGCACCGATCCGTCTATGATCTCACGCTCCATCCGTCCCTCACTCGTGAACAAGACCCCGAGATACTTGAACTCCTCCACTTGAGGTAAGGACTCCCCACCGACCTGAAGCGGGGAAACCACCTTTTTCCGGTGGAGAACCATGGCCTCAGATTTGGAGGTGCTGATCCTCATCCCGGCCGCTTCACACTCGGCTGCAAACCGCCCAGTGCAGCTGAAGGTCCTGATTTGATGAAGCCAACAGAACAACATCATCTGCAAACAGCAGAGATGAGATCCTGAGGTTCCAAACCGGACACCCTCCGGCCCCTGGCTGCGCCTAGAATTCTGTCCATAAAGGTAATGAACAGAACGGTGACATAGGGCAGCCCTGGCGGAGACCAACATGCACCGGAAACAGGTCTGACTTACTGCGGCAATGAACCAAGCTCCTGCTGCGGTCATACAGGGAACGGACAGCCCTTAGCAGAGGGCCCCGGACCCATACTCCCGGAGCACCCCCCACAGGGCACCCCGGGGACACGGTCGAACGCTTTCTCCAAATCCACAAAGCACATGTGGACTGGTTGGGCAAACTCCCACGAACCCTCGAGCACCCGATGTAGGGTATAGAGCTGTCCAGTGTGCCACGACCGGACGGAAACCGCATTGTTCCTCCTGAATCCGAGGTTCGACTATCGCCGGATCCTCCTCTCCGCACCCTGGGTAGACCTTACCGGGGAGGCTGAGAAGTGTGATCCCGACCCTCTGATCCCTTCTAAAGAGAGGACCACCACCCCGGTCTGCCAATCCAGAGGCACTGTCCCCGACCGCCACGCGATGTTGCAGAGACGTGTCAGCCAAGACAGCCCTACAACATCCAGAGACCTAAGGTACTTGGACGAATCTCATCCACCCCCGGGCCTTGCCACCGAGGAGCTTTCTAACCACCTCGGTGACTTCAGCCTGGGTGATGGACGAACCCCCCTCCGAGTCCCCAGCCTTTGCTTCCTCATCAGAAGATGTGACAGTGGGATTGAGGAGATCCTCGAAGTACTCCTTCCACCGCCCGACCACATCCCCAGTCGAGGTCAGCAGCTCCCCGCCCGCACTGTAAACAGTGTTGGTGAAGCACTGCTTCCCCCTCCTGAGGCGCCGGATGGTTTGTCAATCTCTCCAGGAGTTGGGATCCGGAACCAGGCTGTGCGTGGAGGTGAGCCCGACTATATCTAGCCGGTATCTCTCAACCTCCCCACAAGCTCAGGCTCCTCCCCCCAGCGAGCTGACGTTCCATGTCATTTGGCGGCACGGTAGCACAGTGGTAGAGCTCGTGCTTCACTGCTAGAAGGTCCCGGGTTCGATTCCCACCTCGACAAGGCCTTTCTGTGGAGTTTGCATGTTCTCCCCGTGTCTGTGTAGGTTTCCTCCGGGTACTCCGGTTTCCCCTACACTAAAAACATGTACAATAGGCCAGGATGAATGAGAGTGTGTTTGAGAGTGCGCATGGGGGACGACGGATGCAAATTAGCCCAAGGCTACAATCCGGTGTGGCTTGTTTACATGCATGAGACCCATGTATGTTCATTAACATGCACTGTCCCAACCAAATAAAAAAATACAAAAAATACAAAAGCTGCGCACGTGGACCAGGTCGTCGAGGCACCGCCTTCGACTGCCACCCAGTCCTCTCTGCTTCTGTTTTAGTTCTGACTCAGCGCTTCATTAATACAGCGGGAAAAGGTCGGAGGAAATGTGAGTTACAAGTTTCTACAGTGAGTGAAAAGGTGAAGATTCATAAACGTCTATGTAGCAAAACGTTTGAACAATCCACTGAAGCTGCAGCAGAGGAGCTCCAGAAGAACGAGGTTAGAGCTGGATTAACACTAAAGTTACAGCGTTTAGAGGCTGTAGAGACTGAAGGCTTAGAGCAGGGCCGGATCCCAGTATACAGGGCCGGAGCGTTACAGGGAACCCTTGACAGAAATAAAAACAATATTTATATTATCCTTCAGACTGCAGGCCATAAACTCGTGACTCACCGAGCAGCAGCAGTCTGTGTGTGGCTTTGTACGCCTGTCGCTCTTCTGAAGCTGACGCTCGATCTTTTTATTGCTTCACGTTTGATTTTTCATCCAGACGCTCCTCCTCCGTCTGACCCCCGAGACACCCCATCAGGGACCTGGAATCAGACCCACAACCTCATGGTTACAGACTAACTACTGAGCCACCGAGACCCATCAGGACCTGGAATCACAACCTCATGGTTACAGACTAACCACTGAGCCACCGAGACCCATCAGGACCTGGAATCAGACCCACAACCTCATGGTTACAGACTAACTACTGAGCACCGACACCCATCAGGACCTGGAATCAGACCACAACCTCATGGTTACAGACTAACCACTGAGCCACCGAGACCCATCAGGACTGGAATCAGACCCACAACCTCATGGTTACAGACTAACTGAGCACCAGACCTCAGGACGGAAAGACCCACCTCATGGTTACAGCTACACGGCACGGACCCATCAGGACCTGGATCAGACCACAACCTCATGGTTACAGACTAACCACTGAGCCACGAGACCATCAGGACCTGGAATCAGACCCACAACCTCATGGTTACAGACTAACACTGAGCCACCGAGACCCATCAGGACCTGGATCAGACCCACAACCTCATGGTTACAGACTAACACTGAGCCACCGAGACCCATCAGGACCTGGAATCAGACCCACAACCTCATGGTTACAGACTAACCACTGAGCCACCGAGACCCATCAGGACCTGGAATCAGACCCACAACCTCATGGTTACAGACAAACTACTGAGCCACCGAGACCCATCAGGACCTGGAATCAACCACACCTCATGGTTACAGACTAAACCACATTGAAAGCCACAACCCATTCAGGAAAACCTGGACATCAGACCCTGAATCACACCTCATGGTTACAGACTAACCACTGAGCCACTGAGACCCATCAGGACCTGGAATCAGACCCACAACCTCATGGTTACAGACTAACTACTGAGCCACCGAGACCCATCAGGACCTGGAATCACAACCTCATGGTTTACAGACTAACACTGAGCCACGAGACCCATCAGGACCTGGAATCAGACCCAACCTCATGGTTACAGACTAACCACTGAGCCACTGAGACCCATCAGGACCTGGAATCAGACACACAACCTCATGGTTACAGCTAACTGAGCATGAGACCATCAGACACACACACCTCATGGTTACAGACTAACTACTGAGCCACTGGACCCCATCAGGACCTGGAATCAGACCCACAACCTCATGGTACAGACTAACTACTGAGCCACCGAGACCCATCAGGACCTGGAATCACAACCTCATGGTTACAGACTAACTACTGAGCCACTGAGACCCATCAGGACCTGGAATCAGACCCACAACCTCATGGTTACAGACTAACCACTGAGCCACGCCCTGCAAACACACGTGTTACAGATTAACCTTTAGTCTCCGAGGCCAAAATGAAAAAGTGCCTGTGGGCCAACACGGCTGTGAAGCGTGGAAACACATATAACTGCAAATAATAATAATCATTACTTTATTTATTTTTCGTTATATATATTTGTATTTGATTATATCTATGCAAATAACATGCTTATAAAACAAATGTTAACTCTGGCAAAGCCTAGTCTTAGTAAAACAAAATCAACAACTGTAGCAAAATGTAAAATGTAAAAACAACAGCTGTATCTACAGTGACTTTACCTCATTCATGTGTTAAAGTAAAGAGTCAGTTCTTTTAATAAATCCATGACCTTTGTTATGTCAACACACTTTGCAATAAAAGTTGTAAACTGGGAAAGTTGATGCTTCAACACTCTGTGATAAACCACCAAGACACCACAGCAGTGTTCCCCAATGTGGCCCGCGGCCCCACTTTGGGGAACACTGGACTAACCACTGAGCCACTCACCTGTAGTTTTCAGCGTTTGCTCTGATCTGCATCCTGGAACAAACACAGAGGAACAACATGAGACACTGATGAAGTAAAGACCATGTGATAAAGTAAAGACCATGTGATTAAAGTAAAGACCATGTGATAAAGTAAAGACATGTGATTAAAGTAAAGACCATGTGATTAAAGTAAAGACCATGTGATTAAAGTAAAGACCATGTGATTAAAGTAAGACATGTGATGAAAGTAAGCCATGTGATGAAAGCCATTTGTGATTAAGTAAGACCATTGGATCAAAGTAAAAATCATGTGATCAAAGTAAAGACATGTGATTAAAGTAAGACCATTGTGATTAAAGTAAAACCATGTGATTAAAGTAAAGACCATGTGATCAAAGTAAAGACCATGTGATGAAGTAAAGACAGTGATTAAAGTAAAGACCATGTGAGAAATTAGACCATGTGATCCAAGTAAAGACCATGTATCCAAAGTAAAACCATGTGATTAAAGTTAAAGACCATTGTGATGAAAGTAAAGACCATTGTGATCAAAGTAAACAGACCATGTGATAAAGTAAGACCATGTTGATGAAGTAAGACCTGTGATCAAAGTAAAGACCATGTGTCAAGTAAAGACCATGTGATGAAAGTTAAAGACCATGTGATAAATAAGACCATGTGATGAAAAGTAAAGACCATGTGATAAAGTAAAGACCATGTGACGAAGTAAAGACCATTGACGAAAAAAACCATGTGAGAGAAAAGACCATGTGATGACAGTAAAAGACCATGTGACGAAAGTAAAGACCATGTGATAAGTAAAGACCATGTGATCAAATAAAAGACCATGTGATGAAAGTAAGACCATGTGATCAAAGTAAAAGACATTGATGAAAGTAAAGACCTGTGATGAAAGTAAAAAGACCAATGTGATAAAGTAAGACCATGTGATCAAAGTAAAGACCATTGATAAAGTAAAGACCATGGGATGAAAGTAAGACAGGTGATCAAAGTAAAACCATGTGATTAGAGTAAAGACCTGTATTAAAGTAAATACCATGTGAGGAAAGTAAGACAGTGATGAAAGTAAAGACCATGTGATCAAGTAAAGACCATGTGACAAGTAAGACCATGTATGAAAAGTAAAGACCATGTGATCAAAGTAAAAGACCATGTGAAAAGAAAGACCCATGTGATCAAAAGTAAACCATGTGATCAAGTAAAGACCATGTGATTAAAGAAACCATTGTGATAAAGTAAAGACACTGTGATAAAGTAAGACCATGTGATGAAAGTAAATACCATGTGATCAAGTAAAGCATGTGATTAAGTAAGACCATGTGATAAAGTAAAGACCATGTGATGAAATTTAAAGACCATGTGATTAAGGAAAGACCATGTGTAAAGTAAAGACCATGTGATCAAAAGTAAAAGACCATGTGATGAAAGTAAAGACCATGTTGTAAAGTAAAGACCATGTGATCAAATAAACATTGATCAAAGTAAAGACCATGTGATGAAAGTAAAACATTATAAAGTAAAGACCATGTGAATGAAGTAAAAGCCATGTGATCCAAGTAAAGACATGTGAGAAAGTAAAGACATTGATCAAAGTAAAGACATGTGATTAAAGTAAAGACCATGTATAAAGTAAAGACCATGTGATGAAAGTAAAAGACCATGTGATTAAGTAAGACCATGTGATCAAAGTAAGACATGTGAGGAAGTAAGACCATGTGATCAAAGTAAAAGACCATGTGAATTAAGTAAAGACCAGTGTAAGTAAAGACCATGTGATGAAAGTAAGACCATTGATCAAAGTAAGACATGTGATTAAAGTAAAGAACCATGTGTGAAAGTAAAGACCATGTGATGAAGTAAAGACCATGGTGATGAAAGTAAGACATGTTGATCAAGTAAAGACATGGATCAAATAAAGACCATGTGATTAAGTAAAGACCATGGTGATGAAAGTAAAGACATGTAGGAAAAGAGAGACCATGTGATGAAAGAAAGACCATGTGTAAGTAAAAGACCATGTGATGAAAGTAAAGACCATGTGATAAAGTAAAGACCATGAGAAAGAAAGACCATGTGATCAAGTAAAGACCAGACTGATCAAATAAAGACATGTGATACAAGTAAAGACCCATGTTGATGAAAGTAAAGGACCATAGTGATGAAAGTAAAGACATTGATGAAGTAAGACCATGTGAGGAAAGTAAAGACCATGTGATCAAGTAAAGACCATGTGATCCAAATAAAGGGACCATTGTGATGAAAGTAAAGACACCATGTGATCAAAGTAAAGACCATGTGTTAAAGTAAAGACAATGTATGAAAGTAAAGACCCCATGTATAAAGAACATGTGATTAAAGTTAAAGACATGTGATTAAGTAAAGACATGTGATCAATAAGACCATGTGATGAAAGTAAAGACCATTGATCAATAAAACCATGTGATGAAGTAAGACCATTGTGATAAGGATAGACCATGTGATTAAAGTAAAGACATGATTAAAGTAAAAAGACATGTTGATCAAAGTAAAGGACATTGATGAAAGTAACCATGTGATCAAAGTTAAAGACCATGTGATCAAAGTAAAGACCAGTGTGATTAAATAAAAACAGGTGTTAAAGTTAAAGACCATGTGATCAAAGTTAAAGACCATGTGATCAAGTAAAAGACCATGTGATGAAAGTAAATGACCATGTGATCAAAGTAAAGACCATTGATGAAAGTTAAAGACCATGTGATGAAAGTAAAGACCATGTGATCAAAGCTTAAAACCATGTGATGAAAGAAAGACCATGTGATGAAAGTAAAGACCATGTGATAAAGTAAAGACCATGTGACAAAGAGACCATGTGATGAAAGTAAAGACCATGTGATGAAAGTAAAGACCATGTGATGAAAGTAAAGACCATGTGATCCAAAGTAAAAGGACCATGTGATGAAAGTAAAACCATGTTGAGTAAAGCTAAAGACCATGTGATAAAGTAAAGACCATTGATGAAAGAAAAGACCATTTGATGAAAGTAAAGACCTGTGTGAAGTAAGACCATGTGATGGAAAGTAAAGACATAGTGATCAACAGTAAGACCATGTGATGAAGTAAAGACCATGTGATGAAAGTAAGACCATGATGATGAAGTAAAGACCATGTGATTAAAGTAAAGACCTGTGATCAGTAAAGACCATGTGACGAAGTACAGACCATGTGTTATGAAAGTAAAGAACCACTGTGATGAAAGTAAAGGACCATGTGATAAAGTAAAACCAATGTGATGAAAGTAAAAGACCATGTGATGAAACGTATAAGACCATTGATGAAAGTAAAGCATGGTGATCAAAGTACAAGACCATGTTCTGATGAAAGTAAAGACCATGTGATGAAAGTACAAGACCATGTGTAAAAGTAAAGACCATGTGACGAAAAGTAAAGACCATGTGATCAAAAGTAAAGACCATGTATGAAAGCAGTAAAGACCATGTTGATTAAAGTAGACATGTAGAAAGTAAAGACCATGTATAAAGTAAGACCAGTGATCAAAGTCAAAGGGTACCATGTGATAAAGTAAAGACCCATGTGATCAAAGTAAAGACCATGTGATCAAAGTTAAAGACTGTGATCAAAGTTAAAGACCATGTGATGAAAGTAAAGACCATGTGATGAAAGTTAAAGACCATGTGAATGCAAGTAAGACCATGTGATCAAAGTAAACCATTGATTAAGTAAAAGACCATGTTGATCAAAGTAAAGACCATGTTAATGAAAGTAAAGACCTGTGATGAAAGTAAAGACCATGTGATCAAAGTAAAGCGACATGTGATCAAGTAAAAGACCATGTGATGAAGTAAAGAACACTGTGATTAAAGTAAAGACCATGTGATCAAAAGTAAAGGACCATGTGATGAAAAGTAAAGACCATGTGATGAAAGTAAAGACCATCGTGATCAAAGTTTAAAGACCATGTATTAATAAAGACCTGTGATCAAAAAGTAAAGACCATGTGTTGAAAAGTAAAGACCTTTTGATCAAAGTAAAGACCATGTGATCAAAGTAAGACCATGTGATGGAAAGTAAAGACATTGTGTAAAGTAAAGACATGTGATGAGTAAGACCATGTGATTAAGAAAGTAAGGACCATGCATGATCAAGTTAAGACCATGTGATGAAATAAGACCATGATGATGAAAGTAAAGACCATGTGATTAAAGTAAAGACCATGTGATCAAAGTAAAGACCATATGTGAAGTAAAGGACATGTGATTAAGTACAAAAGACCATGTGATCAAAGTTAAAGACCATGTGATGAAAGTAAAGACCATGTTGATCAAAGTAAAGACCATGTGTTAAGTAAAGGACATGTGATCAAAGTAAAGACCATGTGATGAAAGTAAGACCATTGTGATGAAAGTAAAAGACCCAGTGATTAAGGTAAAGACCATGTGATCAAAGTAAAGACCATGTGATCAAAGTAAAACCATGTGATTAAAGTAAAGGACATGTGATAAGTAAAGACATGTGATCAACAGTAAAGACCATTGTGATTAAAGTAAAGACCATGATGATCAAAGTAAAAGGACCATGTGATCAAAGTAAACGACCCATTGATCCAAAGTAAAGACCATATGATGAAGTAAAGACCATGTGATCAAAGTAAAGACCATTGACTCAGTAAAGACCATTATGATGAAAGTTAAAGGGACATGTGTCAAGACAGCATGTGATTAAATAAAAGACATGTGCATGAAAGATAAAGCATGTGGATTCAAAGTAAAGACATGTGATTAAAGTAAAGACCATGTGATGAACAGTAAAGACATGTGATGAAAGTAAAAGACATGTGATGAAAGTTAAAGACATGTGATTAAAGTAAAAAGACCATGTGATGAAAGTAAGACCATCGTGATCAAATTAAAGACCATGTAGATGAAAGTAAAGACCATGTGATCAAAGTTAAAGACCATTGATTGAATAAACCATGTAATTAAAGTAAAGACCATGTGATGAAAGTTAAAGACCATGTGATCAAAGTAAGACCATGTGATGAAAGTAAAGCCATGTGATTAAAGTAAGACCCATGTGATCAAAGTAAAAGACCATGTGATCAATAAAGACCATGGATGAAAGTAAAGACCATGTGATGAAGTCAAAGACCATGTGATCAAAGCAGTAAAGACCATAGTGATTAAAGTTAAAGACCATGTGATCAAAGGTAAAGACATGTGATCAAAGTAAAGACCATGTGAATGAAAGTAAAGACCATATTGATGAAAGTAAAGACCATGTGATTAAAGTAAGACCACTGATCAAAGTAAAAACCATGATTAAAGTAAAGGACCATGTGATCAAAGTTTAAAGACCATGTGAGGAAAGAAAGACCAGGGCTGATTCCGAACCCTTAAATGCTAGCCTCTAAGTGCTAACACTTAGCCACTAATCCTTAACCCTTCCCATGGGCTCAGCTGTTAGAATGCTCTATGCAGTTTAGTGAACTAGAGCTTCAAGCAGCATTTACCCAAATACCACAGTCTTACCCAGGGGAAGGGGGGAAGTGACATCACCAACAGCTGTTCTTCTTCTTCTTTAACGATATTGGCAGGCAAACAAAAGCGCATTACCGGCCACCTACTGTAGTGCATATGCAACAACATAGTGTCCAAATAAAGAATTTAAGGAGAAAAAAAAATAAATCCAAATGATTCCATCACTTTCATTTAGCTTATTTTATCTCAACAGCTGTTTCATAAAGTACAGTATGCAATTAGCCATGTGGGCTTAAGTTTTTTACTAAATAAAAGCAAAAAGCACAAACTGCCTCCATTTAAGCCATTTACTGAGGCTGTGACTGTGCTGTGATGACTCTAAACCATGTACTTTGTCACTTTCATCAAGTTTGGCTTGTGAGAATCTCTTATATTTTTAATTGATTGTGCACCTGTCAATCAAAGCATGAAGAATCACTCGAGGGTGGGGTTGCTAGGGGGGCGGGCATGCGATATTTTTTGTGGCCGCAAGTGGCTTATGGGATGGCACATGGCTCCTAATCGCCAGTGAGTAGCATCAGAAGCTGCTATGCTGAAGTGGCTATGTAGTTAGCATCAGAAGCTCCTATGTAAAGTAGCTATGATTATTAGCATTGAGGCTCCTTTCCCTAACTCCTTCCTAACTGACAGAACAATTCGCGAGGCTTCTTATCATGGCGGACGCTGACGCACATCCGTTGGTTAGACCACTTATCAATTTCACGGTTTTCGGAATCAGCCCCTGTTGATGAAAGTAAAGACCATGTGATGAAAGTAAGACCATGTTGATCAAAGTAAAGACCATGTGATCAAAAGTAAAGACCCGGTGCTCCATCTGAAACCAAGTAAATTGTAAGAGGTCGTACGCCAAACCGGATGTGCGTCAGCGTCCACCATGATAAAAAGATGCGTCCGAATGTGGGAAGGAGTTGGGAAAGTGCCTGTTGCTAACTATCATAGCCACTTTTAGCATAGGACCTTGATGCTAACTATCATAGCCACTTTAGCATAGCGGACTTGAGCTAACTATCATAGCCCACTTTTAGCATAGGGACCTCTGATGCTAACTTCATAGCACTTTAGCATAGGGACCCTGATGCTAACGATCATGCCACTTTAGCATAGGACCTCTGATGTAACTATTCATAGCCACTTAGGCATAGGGACTTCTGATGGCTACTATCATAGCACTTAGCATTAGGACTCTTGATGCTAACTTACTGGCGATTAGGAGCAAATGTGCCATCCCATAAGGCCACTGCGCCAATCTCCCACCCCCTCGCCCCCACCCTGGAGTGATTCATGCGCAAACACTGGTGATTGACAGGTGCACATTTATGATAAAAATAATATTCTGCACAAGCCAACTTTATAAAAGTGACTTCATACATGTTGTCGTCCCACAGTCAGCACATGGTTTTTAAAGAGCCTTCCTCAGTAAAATTGGATGAGCAGTTTATGCTTTTGCTTATATTGTGAAACTTAAGCACCTGGCTTAATTTGCATACTGTAGCTTATGAACAGCTGTTCATATAAAATAAAGGGAATTGAAGGATCATTTGGATGTTTCTTCTTTTTTTACATTAAATGTCTTTATTTGGACACTTATGTTGTGTTGGAACCAATATCAGTAGGGCGGTATGCGCTTTGTTTGGCCTGCATGAACTTAAAGAAAGGAAAAAAAGCAGCTGTGATGTCCACTTCCCCTTCCCTGGGGTAAGACGGTGGAATTGGCAATTGCTGCGAACAGAAGTCACTAACTGCATAGAGATCTAACGTATGACCCATGGGAAAGGTTAAGGGATTAGTTGCTAGTGTTAGTACTTAGAGGCACAATTTGATGGTTCCGGCATGCCAGGCACATGTGATGAAAGTAAGACCATTTGATCAAAGTAAAGACCATGTGATCAAAAGTAAAGGCCATGTGACCTCTACAGCCTCCTCCTTGTTTGTCCTTTCTTATTCTTTAGCTCCTCTTGTGATACCTCCTCTGATGCTGCAGGGGGGCTCTTCGGTGCTCTCAGTGTCTCAGAGAAGAAATGTGTAGGGTCTCGAATGGGTTTAGCTTAAAGCTAGCATTTTGTTTATCTTTAAAAAAGCTGCTTCTTCGGGACCATTTTAGGACTCTCAAAGTAAACAATACCAAAACCTCCACAAAAAAAGTAAAGACGAAAAAGTATCCAGAAAAACAAGTGGGACACCGACACAAAAACACCAAATGCAGTCACAGAAAAAGGTCAAAAACTCAGCTGCACAAAGGGAGAGAGGAGCCGCTCCTGTTTTCGTCGCCATGAAACCGACCACTTATTTTTTACATATAAAGTTGCCATAATGTACCTTTCGTTTGGACCGCCCTAAAAAAGCTCTAAATATAACTCTCCCAAGCCAATATGAAGAAAGCCGCCCACAGAATGGAAGTGCCCCATGTACATGTTGTAGGAGGCGTAGGGCTCATTAGGTCTGTGGTTTCGAGCAGCATTTCTTCGGACAAATTCGTCTCCGAGTCAAGTTTCCAACGCAAACAAACGCCGCGGGGAAAAAACCAGCGCCGCGGGGAAAACGCTCGAGATAATTAGAGTCAAATACGACACTAACGAGTTTAACAGGACTTTATCAACGCTTTTTTATCCCTTAAGAACCGCACCTCTCTACAAGCTTTACCCAAATCTAACCTTTAACAGGAGTTTATTCCAACGCTTTTTAATCCCTTAAGAACCAGCACCGTCTCTTAAACAGCTTTACCCAAATCTAAAAAGCTTCTTTAAAAAAGTGTCCAAATAAAATCGAGAGATTCGAGATAAAAATGTGATGAATGCAACATAAAAGTCCACACGTGAGGAAAAAGATCCAATTTACATCAGGTTTGTAGGTCTTAGCTTCAATCATTTGTTACACTGGCCCTTAAAGGCTGTTGACCTTTTAGATTTGGGTAAAGCCGATAGAGTTAAAGCCATAACACAGGAAAAAAAAATCAGCTCGTCCTGTAAATAGAATATCGTGAAAAATTCATTCATTTTCGTAATTCAACTTAAACTGTGAACCTAATGATACAGGCTTCATTACAAAGTGACATTATTGTATAGCCTTTATGTATAGCCTTTATGTAGCTTTATATGATAGACTCATTACAAAGTGACATATGTTGAGCCTTTATTGTATAGCCTTTATTGTAGCCTTTATATGATATAGATCAAATACAAAGTGAATATGTTTAAGCCTTTATGTATAGCTTTATATGCCTTGATAATGTTGATGATTATGTCTCACATCCTTTTTTCAAATATTCTAATTCTATGAGATTTTTTATTTGGGTTTTACAAACTGAGTATATATAGTAAAGTATAAGTATAAGTATAAGTATGAAGTATAAGTATAACAAATAACGTCCACTTTTCGTGTAATCAGTCATATATTAGTTTGACAGTTTAAGTTGAATTACAAAGTAAATGCTCGATGATTATTTTAATTACATGACGAGCCTGTAGTAATAATTGTATTGAGTATTTGAGAGAAAGATGACTTCACCTGAGCGAAGCGTCTCCGGCGGCGATGTCTTCTCTCTCTCCTTGCGCCTCGCCCCGGCCTCGCTCGCCCCTCGCTCTCTGTGTAGAGGAGTCAGATGCTCCTCCCATCCTCCGGGGGACGCTATGTCTCACAAACAAAGGCCCCGCGGGAAAAAACGCCCCGCTTTCCCGAACCCTAACCTGAGGCCCCGCCCTGACTGAGTCAGGTCTACAGTTTCAGCTTTACTAAATCTAAAACAAAAGCTGTGACTAGAGCTCAGGTCTACCAGTTCAGCTTACCTAAATCTAAAAACAAAAGCTCTGACTTTGGCTCAGGGTCTTACAGTCAGCTTTACTCAAATCTAAAAACAAAAGCCCTGACTGAGCTCAGGTTCTAGTTCAGCTTTACTCAAATCTTTAAAAACAAAAGCTGTGACTGAGTCAGGTCTACAGTTCAGCTTTACTCAAATCTAAAAACAAAAGCTGTGACTGAGCTTCAGGTCTACAGTTCGCTTTACCCAAATCTAAAACAAAAGCTCTGACTGAGCTTCAGGTCTACAGTTTCAGCTACTCAAAATCTTAAAAACAAAAGCTGTGACTGAGCTCAGTCTACAGTTCAGCTTTATCTAAATCTAAAAACAAAAGCTCTGACTGAGCTCAGGTCTTACAGTTCAGCTTTATCTAAATCTAAAAACAAAAAGTGTGATGAGCTCAGGGTCTACATTCAGCTTTATCTATCTAAAAACAAAAGCTGTGACTGAGCTCAGGGTCTCAGTTCGCTTTACTAAATCTAAAAACAAAGTGTGACTGAGCTCAGGTCTACAGTTCAGCTTTATTCTAAATCTAAAACAAAAGCCTGATGGCTCAGTCTAAGTTCAGCTTACCTAAATCTAAAAACAAAAGCTCTGGACTGACTCAGGTTTCACAGTTCAGCTTTACCCAATCTAAAAAACAAAAGCTGTGACTGAGCTCAGCGTTCTACAGTTCAGCTTTACCCAAATCTAAACAAAAGCTTGGACTGAGCTAGGTCTTACAGTCAGCTTTATATAAATCTTAAAAAAAAAAAAGCTGTGATGAGCTCAGGGTCTACAGTCCAGCTTTATCTAAATTCTAAAACAAAAGCTGTGACTGAGCTCAGGTCTTCAGTTCACTTTACTCATTAAAAACAAAGCTCTGCTGAGCTCAGGTCTACAGTTGCTTACCTAATCTAAAAAAAGCTGGACTGAGCTCAGGGTCTACAGTTCAAGCTTACCTAAATCTTAAAAACAAAAGCTGTGACTGAGCTCCAGGTCTACAGTTCAGCTTTACCAATCTAAAAACAAAGCTGTGACTTGAAGCTCAGGTCTACAAGTTCAGCTTTAACCCAAATCTAAAACAAAGTTCTTGATGAGTCAGTCTCAGTTCAGCTTTACCCAAATCTAAAAAACAAAAAGCTGTGACTGAGCTTCAGGGTCTACCAGTTCAGCTTTACCTAAATCTAAAAACAAAAGCCCTGACTGAGCTCAGGTCTACAGTTCAGCTTTACCTAAATCTAAAAAACAAAAGCTCTGGACGAGCTCAGGTCTACGTTCAGCTTTACCTAAATCTAAAAACAAAAGCCCTGACTTGAGCTCAGGTCTATCAGTTTCAGCTTTACCAATCTAAAAACAAAAGCTGTGACTGAGCTCAGCGGTTTTAAGTTCAGCTTTACCTAATCTAAAAACAAAAGTTGACTGAGCTCAGGTCTACAGTCAGCCTACCTAAATCTAAAAACAAAAGTGTTGACTGAGCTCAGGTCTACAGTTCAGCTTTACCTAAATCTAAAAACAAAAGCTCTGACTGAGTCAGGTCTTACAGTTCAGCTTTACCCAAATCTAAAAACAAAAGCTCTGACTGAGCTCAGGTCTACGTTGCAGGCTTTTACCCAAATCTAAAAAACCAAAGCTGTACTGAGCTCAGGTCTACTTTCAGCTTACCCAATCTAAAAACAAAAAGCTTGACTCGAGCTCAGGTCTACAGTTCAGCTTTACCTAATCTTAAAACAAAGCTCTGACTGAGTCAGGTCTACAGTCAGGCTTTACCTAAATCTAAAAAACAAAAAGCTGTGATGAGCTCAGGTCTACAGTTCAGCTTTACCTAAATCTAAAAAAACAAAGCTGTGACTGAATGAAGCTCAGCTACGTCAGCTTTACTCAAATCTAAAACAAAAGCTGTGACTGAGTCGGTCTACAGTTCAGTTTACCCAAATCTTAAACAAAGCTATGACCTGAGCTCAGGTCTACAGTTCAGCTTACCCAATCTAAAAACAAAAAGCTGTACTGAGCTCAGGTCTACAGTTCAGCTTTACTCCAAATCTAAAAACAAAAGCTTGACTGAGCCTCAGGTCTACAAGTTCAGCTTTACCTAAATCTAAAAACAAAAGCCTCTGGAACTGGAGCTAGGTCTACAGTTAGCTTTACCGAAATCTAAAAACAAAGCTGTGACTTAGGCTCAGGGTTCTTACAGTTCAGCTTTACCTAATCTAAAAAAACAAAAAGCCCTGACTGAGCTCAGGTCTACAGTTCAAGCTTTACCTAAACTCTTTAAAACAAAAAAGCTTCTTGACTGGCTCAGGTCACAGTTCAGCTTTACCTAATCTAAAACAAAAAGTCTGACTGAGCTCAGGTCTACAGTTCAGCTTTACCTAATCTAAAAACAAAAGGCCCTGACTGACTTCAGGTTCTAACAGTTCAGCTTACTCAAATCTAAAAACAAAGCTGTGACTGAGTAGGTCTACAGTCAGCTTTACCTAAATCTAAAAACAAAAGCTGTGAACTGAGCTCAGTCTACAGTTCAGCTTTACCTTAAATCTAAAAACAAGCTGTTGACTGAGCTCAGGTCTACAGTTCAGCTTTACCTAAATCTAAAAACAAAGCTCTGACTGAGCTCAGGTCACAGTTCAGCTTTACCTAATCTGAAAAACAAAAGCTGTGACTGAGCTCAGGTCTACAGTTCAGCTTTATTAAATCTAAAAACAAACTGTGACTGAGTCAGGTCTACAGTTCAGCTTTATCTAATCTAAAACAAAAGGCTCTGGACTGAGCTCAGGTCTACGTTCAGCTTTACTCAAAATCTAAAAACAAAAGCTTCGAGCTGAGACTCAGGTCTACAGTTCAGCTTTACTTAAATCTAAAAAACAAAAGCTGTGATGAGCTCAGGTCTACAGTCAGCTTTAGCCAAATCTAAAACAAAAGCTCGGGACTGAGCTCAGGTCTACAGTTCAGCTTTTACTCAAATCTAAAAACAAAAAGCTCTGACTGAGCCTCAGGTCTACAGTTCAGCTTTACCTAAATCTAAAAAACAAAAGCTGTGACTGAGCTCAGGTTAACATTCAGTTTATCAAATCTAAAAACAAAAGCTCTGACTTGAGCTCAGGTCTACAGTTCAGCTTTTACCAAATCTAAAAACAAAAGCTTCTGACTTTGAGCTCAGGTCTACAGTCAGCTTTACCTAAATCTAAAAACAAAAGCTGTGACTGGAAGCCTCAGGTCTTTAAACAGTTTAATCTCTTCTCTGTTTTTGTAAACAAAAGCTCCTGAACTGAGCTCAGGTCTAGCAGTTCAGCTTTTATCTAAATCTAAAACAAAAGCTCTGACTGAGCTCAGGTCTAGCAGTTTCAGCTTTATACTAAATCTAAACAAAAGCTCTGACTGAGCTCAGGTCTACAGTTCAGCTTTATCCCTTTTAAATCTAAAAACAAAAGCTGTACTGAGCTCAGGTCTACAGTTCCAGCTTTTACCTTAAATTTCTAAAAACAAAAGCTCTGACTGAGCTCAGGTCTACAGTTAAGCTTTACCTAAATCTAAAAACAAAAGCTGGTGACTGAGCTCAGTTGTCTAACAGTTTCAGCTTTATTCTAATCTAAAAACAAAAGCTGTGACTGGGGGAGCTCCAGGTCTACAGTTCAGCTTTATCTAAATTCTAAAAACAAAAGCTCTGACTGAGCTCAGGTCTACAGTTTCAGCTTTATCTAAATCTAAAAACAAAAGCGCCTGACTGAGCTCAGGGTCTAACAGTTCAGCTTTACCTAAATCTAAAAACAAAAGCTGTGACTGAGCTCAGGTCACAGTTTCAGTCCTTTATTCTAAATCTAAAAACAAAAGCCTGTGACTGAGCTCAGGTCTAACAGTTCAGCTTTATTAATCTACTAAACAAAGCTCCTGACTGAGCTGCAGGTCTACAGTTCAGCTTTATCTAAATCTAAAAACAAAAACCCTGACTGAGCTCAGGTCCACAGTTCAGCTTTAACCCAAATCTAAAAACAAAGCTGTGACTGAGCTCAGGTCTACAGTTAGCTTTATCTAATCTAAAACAAAAGCTCTGAACTGAGCTCAGGTCTAACAGTTTCAGCTTTAACCTAAAATCTAAAAACAAAAGCCCTGACTGAGGGCTCAGGTCTACAGTTCAGCTTTACCTAAATCTAAAACAACGTGTGACTGAGCTCAGGTCTACAGTTTCAGCTTACCTAAATCCATAACATAAAGCCTGATCTGGAGCTCAGGTCACAGTTCAAGCTTTACCTTAAATTCTAAAACAAGCCTGTGACTGAGCTTCAGGTCTACAGTCAGCTTTACCTAAACTAAAAACAAAGCCTGACTGAGCTCAGGTTCAGTTCAGCTTTACTATCTAAAACATAAAGCCTGACTGAGCTCAGGTCTACAGTTCAGCTTTACCTAATCTAAAACACACAAAAGCTCTGACTGAGCTCAAGTCTACAGTTCAGCTTACCTAAATCTAAAAAACAAAGTGTGACTGTAGCTCAGGTCTACAGTTTCAAGCTTTACCTAAATCTAAAACAAAAGCTCTGAGCTGAGCTCCAGGTCTATCAGTTCAGCTTTTATCTAAATCTAAAACAAGCTGTGACTGAGCTCAGGTCTTACAGTTCAGCTTTACGCTAATTAAAAAAAGCTCTGACTGAGCTCAGGCTAGCAGTTCAGCTTTACTAAATTCTTAAAAACAAAAGCTGTGATGAGCTCAGGTCTAACAGTTCCAGCTTTACCTAAATCTAAACAAGCTTGACTGAGCTCAGGTCTACAGCTTCAGCTTTTACCTAAATCTAAAAACAAAAGCCTCTGACTGAGATCACGGTCTACAGTTCAAGCATTTACCTAAATCTAAAAACAAAGCTCTGACTGAGCTTCAGGTCTACGTTTCAGCTTTAACCTAAATCTATAAAACAAAAGCTCTGACGAGCTCAGGTCTAGCAGTTCAGCTTTATTCTAAAATCCTAAAAAACAAAAGCCCTGATGAGCTCAGGTCTACAGTTCAGGCTTTACCTAAATCTAAAACAAAAGCTGTGACTGAGCTCAGGTCTACAGTTCAGCTTTATCTAAACTAAACAAAGCCCTGACTGAGCTCAGGTCTACAGTTCACTTTATTAAATCTAAACAAGCTGTGACTGAGCTCAGGTCTACAGTTCAGCTTTATTAAATCTAAAAACAAAAGCTGTGACTGAGCTCAGGTCCTACAGTTCAGCTTTTATCTAATTAAAAACAAAAGCCCTGACTGAGCTCAGGTCTTACAGTTTCAGCTTTTAATCTAAATCTAAAAACAAAAGCCCTGACTGAGCCAGGTCTACCAGTTCAGCTTTACCTAAATTCTAAAACAAAACTGTGACTGAGCTCAGGTCTAACACAGTTCAGCGCTTACCCAAATTCTAAAAAAAAAGCTGTGACTGAGCTTCAGTTCTACAGTTCAGCTTTACGCTAATCTCTAAAAACGAAAAGCTCCTGGACTGAGCTCAGGTCTACAGTTTCAAGCTTTAATCTAAATCTAAAAACAAAGCTGTGACTGACTCAGGTCTACGTTCGCTTTATCTAAATCCTAAAAACAAAGCTCTGGGGGAGGGGACTGAGCTCAAGTTACAGTTCAGCTTTACCTAAACTAAAAACAAAAGCCTTGTGACTGAGCTCAGGTCTACAGTTCAAGCTTACTAATCTAAAAAACAAAGCTCTGACTGAGCTCAGGTCTAACAGTTAGCTTACCTAAATCTAAAACAAAAAGACTCTGACTGAGCTCAGGTCTACAGTTCAGCTTTAACCTAAATCTAAAAAACAAAAGCTCTGACTGAGCTCAGTCTAAGTTCCAGCTTAACTAAACTTAAAAACAAAGGCTTGACTGAGCTCAGGTCCTACAGTTCGAGCTTTACTAAATCTAAAACAAAAGCTGTGACTGAGCTCAGGTCTACAGTTCAGCTTTACCTAAATTCTAAAAACAAAAGGCTCGACTGAGCTCAGGTCTACAGTTTCAGCTTTACTAAATCTAAAACAAAAGCTGTGACTGAGCTCAGGTCTACAAGTTCAGCTTTTACCTAAATCTAAAAACAAAAAGCTGTGATGACTCAGGTCTACAGTTCAGCTTTACCGTAATCTAAAAACAAAAGCCCTGACTGGCTCAGGTCTACAGTTCAGCTTTACTAATGCTAAAAACAAAAGCTTCTGACTGAGCTCAGGTCTACAGTTCAACTTTATCTAATCTAAAAACAAAAGCTGTGCTGAGCTCAGGTCTAAGGTTCAGTCTTTACCTAAATCTAAAACAAAAGCCCTGGACTGAGCTCAGGCTACAGTTCAGCTTACTACTCCAAATCTAAAAACAAAAGCTCTGACTGAGCTCAGGTCACAGTTTCAGCTTTTATCTAAATCAAAAACAAAGCCCTGACTGGCTCAGGTCTACAGTTCAGCTTTACTCAAATCTAAAAAACAAAGCCTGACTGAGCTCAGGTCTACAGTTCAGCTTATCTAAATCTAAAAACAAAAGCCCTGACTGAGCTCAGGTCTACAGTTCAGCTTTACTTCAAATCTAAAAAACAAAAGCCTGACTGAGCTCATCTACAGTTCAGCTTTACTCAATTATCTAAAAACAAAAGCTGTGACTGAGCTTCAGGTCTAGCAGTTCAGCTTTATCTAAATCCTAAAACAAAAGCCCTGAACTGAGCTCAGGTCTACAGTCAGCTTTATCTAAATCTAAAAACAAAGCTCGACTGAGCTCAGGTCACATTCAGCTTACTCAAATCTAAACAAAAGCTTGTGACTGAGCTCAGGTGTACAGTTCAGGCTTTTACCTAAATTAAAACAAAGCCCTGACTGAGCCTCAGGTCCTACATTCAGCTTTTACCTAAATCTAAAAACAAAAGCTGTGACTGAGCTCGGTCTACAGTTCAGCTTTACCTAAATCTAAAAACAAAAGCTGTGACTGAGCTCGTCTACAGTTCAGCTTTTACTCAATTAAAACAAGCCCTGACTGAGTCTCAGGTCTACATGTTCAGCTTACCCCCAAAGTCTAAAAACAATAAGCTTGTGACTGAGCTCAGGTCACAGTTCCAGCTTTACCTAAATCTAAAACAAAGCTGTGACTGAGCTCAGGTCTACAGTTCAGCTTTACCTAAAATCTAAAAACAAAAGCCTGACTCGAACTTCAGGTCACAGTTCAGCTTTACCTAAATCTAAAAAACAAAGCTCTGACGAGCTCAGTCTACAGTTCAGCTTACTATCTAAACAAAGCTGGTGACTGGAGCTCAGGTCTACAAGTTCGGTTTGGGGGAAAAAAAAAAAACCCTGGAGCTCAAGGTCTACAGTTCAGCTTACCCAAATTCTAAAAACAAAGCCCTGACGAGCTCAGGTCTAAAGTTCAGCTTTACTCAAATTCTAAAAACAAAAGCCTCTGACTGAGCTTCAGGTCTAAGTTTTTCAGCTTTACCTAAATCTAAAAACAAAAGTCTGACTGAGCTCAGGTCTAACAGTTCAGCTTTACCCAGATCTAAAACAAAAGCTGTGACTGAGCTCAGTCTACAGTTCAGCTTTACCCAAATCTTAAAAACAAAACGCTGACTGAGGCTCAGGTCTACAGTTCAGCTACCTAAATCAATAAACAAAAGCCACTGACTGGAGCTCAGGTCTATCAGTTCAGCTTTATACTCAAAATCTAAAAAACAAAAGCCCTGACTGGCTTCAGGTCTACAGTTCAGCTTTACTCAAATCTAAAAACAAAAGCCCTGACCGAGCTTCAGGTCTACAGTTTTCAGCTTTAAAACCCAAATCTAAAAACAAAAGCCCATGACTGAGCTCAGGTCTACAGTTCAGCTTTACTCAAATCTAAAAACAAAAGCTCTGGACTGAGCTCAGGTCTACAGTTCAGCTTATACCTATCTAAACAAAAGCTCTTGACTGAAGCTAGGTTCTACAGTTCGGCTTTAACCCAAATCTAAAAACAAAGCTGTGACTGAGCTCAGGTCTACAGTTCAGCTTTACCCAAATCTAAAAACAAAAGCTCTGACTGAGCTCGAGGTCACAGTTCAGCTTTAACCCAAATTCTAAAAACAAAAGGCACTGACTGGAGCTCAGGTCTACAGTTCAGCTTTACTAAATCTAAAAACAAAAGCTCCTGACTGGAGCTTCAGGTCTAAGTTCAGCTTTAACCTAAATCTAAAAACAAAAGCCCGACTGAGCCAGGTTACAGTTCAGCTTACCTAAATCTAAAAAAAAAGCTCTGAACTGAGCTCAGGTCTACAGTTCAAGCTTTATCTAAAATCTTAAAAACAAAAGCCCTGACTGAGCTCAGGTCTACAGTTAGCTTTATCTAATCTAAAACAAAAGCTCTGACTGAGCTCAGGTCTACATGTTCAGTTATCTAAATTAAAAACAAAAGCCCTGACTGAGAATTCAGGGTCTACAGTTCAGCTTACCCCAAATCTAAAACAAAAGCTCTGACTGAGCTCAAGGGTCTACAGTTCAGCTTTACCTAAATCTAAAAACAAAAAGCTGTGATGAGCTCAGGTCTACAGTTCAGCTTTAACCTAAATCTAAAAACAAAAGCTGTGACTGAGCTCAGGTCTACAGTTCAGCTTTAACTAAATCTAAAAACAAAAGCCTGACTGAGTCAGTCTACCAGTTTTCAGCTTTACCGTAAATCTAAAAACAAAGCTGTGACTGGAGCTCAGGTCTACAGTTCAGCTTTACCCAAATCTAAAACAAAAGCCCGACTGAGCTCAGGTCTACAAGTTCAGCTTTAAACCTAATCAAAAAAAAAGCTCTGACCTGAGCTCAGGTCTACAGTTCAGCTTTACCTAAATCTAAAAACAAAAGCTGTGACCGAGCTCCAGGTCCTAACAGTTCAGCTTACCTAAATCTAAAAAAAAAGCGTTGACTGAGCTCAGGTCTACAGTCAGCTTTTACCTAAATCTAAAACAAAAGCCCTGACTGAGCTCAGGTCTAACAGTTCAGCTTAACTAAATCTAAAAAACAAAAGCTGTGCTGAGCTCAGGTTAACAGTTCAGCTTTAACCTAAATCTAAAACAAAAGCTGTGACTGAGCTCAGGTCTACAGTTCAGCTTACTCAAATCTAACAACAAAAGCCCTGACTGAGCTCAGGTCTAATCAGTTCAGCTTTATCTAAAATCTAAAAACAAAAGCCTGACTGAGCTCAGGTCTATACAGTTCAGATTTATCCTAAATGGCTAAAAACAAAAGCCTGACTGAGCTCAGGTCTACAGTTTTCAAGCTTTTCTAAATCTAAAACAAAAGCTCTGACTGAGCTCAAGGTCTACAGTTCAAGCTTTACCGCTAAATTAAAAACAAAAGCCCTGATGAGCTCCAGGTCTACAGTTCAAGCTTTACCAATCTTAAAAAAACAAAGCTCTGATGAGAGCTAAGGTCGACAGTTCAGCTTATCTTAATCTAAAAACAAAAGCCCTGACTGAGCTCAGGTCTACAGTTCAGCTTTAACCTAAATCTAAAAACAAAAGCCCCTGACTGAGCTTCAGGTCTTACAGTTCAGCTTTAATCTAAATCTAAAACAAAAAGCTTGACTGAGCTCAGTCTACAGCAGCCTTTACCTAAATCTAAAACAAGCCCTGACTGAGCTCAGGTCTACAGTTCAGCTTTTACGCTAAACTAAAACAAGCTCTGACTGAGCTAGGTTCTACAGTTATCAGCTTTACTCAAAATCTAAAAACAAAAGCCCCTGGACTGGGAGCTCAGGTCTACAGTTCAGCTTATCTAAATCTAACAAAAGCTGTGACTGGCTCAGGTCTACAGTTTCAGCTTTACCTAAATTAAAACAAAAGACTCTGACTGAGCTCAGGTCTACAGTTCAGCTTTACCTAAATCTAAACTAAAACCCTGACTGAGCTCAGGTCTAACAGTTTCAGCTTTAACTCAAATCTAAAAACATAGCTGTGACGGAGCCTCAGGCTCTTGCAGTTTTCAGCTTTACCTAAACTAAAAAACAAAAGCGTGACTGAGCTCAGGTCTACAGTTCAGCTTTCCTAAATCTAAAAACAAAGCTCTGACTGAGCTCAGGTCTACAGTTCAGCTTTACTCAAATCTAAAAACAAAAGCCTGAATGAGATCAGGTCTACAGTTCAGCTTTATCTAAATCTAAAAACAAAAGCCCTGACTGAGCTCAGGTCTACAGTTCAGCTTTACCTAAATCTAAAAACAAAAGCTCTGACTGAGCTCAGGTCTAACAGTTCCAGCTTTACTCAAATCTAAAAACAAAAGCTGTGACTGAGCTCAGGTCTAAGTTCAGCTTTACCTAATTAAAAACGAAAAGCTGCTGACTGCAGCTGCAGGTCCTACAGTTCAGCTTATTCGTAAATCTAAAAACAAAGCTCTGACTGAGCTCAGGTCTACAGTTCAGCTTTAACCTAAAATCTAAAAACAAAGCTGTGAAACTGAGCTCATGGTCTAGCAAGTCAGTTTACCTAAATCTAAAACAAAAGCTCTGACTGAGCTCAGGTCACAGTTCAGCATTTACCTAAATCTAAAAACAAAAGCCGTGACTGAGCTCAGGTCTAGACAGTTCAGCTTTACCTAAATCTAAAAACAAAGCTTCTGACTGAGCTCAGGTTACAGTTCAGCTTTACCCTAAACTAAAACAAAGCTGTGACCTGGAGCTCAGGTCTACAGTTCAGCTTAAAACTCAATTAAAAACAAAAAAGCTCTGACTGAGCTCAGTCTACAGTTCAGCTTACCTCAATCTAAAAACAAAGCCCTGACTGAGCTCAGGTCTACAGTTCAGCTTTACCTAATCTAAAAACAAAAGCTCTGATGAGCTCAGGTTCTACAGTTCAGCTTTACCTAAATCTAAAAACAAAAGCTGGTGAACTGAAGCTTCAGGTCTACAGTCACTTTACCCAAATCAAAAAACAAAAGCTGTTGACTGAGCTCAGGTTAACAGTTCAGCTTTCCGCAAATCTAAAAACAAAAGCCTGTTGAACGAGCTCAGGTCTACAGTTCATGCTTTACACAAATCTAAAAACAAGCGTGACTGGACCCAGGTCCTACAGTTCAGCTTTACTCAAATCTAAAAACAAGCTTGACTGAGCTCAGGTCTACAGTTCAGCTTTTACTCAAATCTAAACAAAAGCTGTGACTGAGACTCAGGTCTACAGTTCCCAAGCTTTACCTAAATCTTAAAAACAAAAGCTGGTGACTGAAGCTTCATTACAGTTCAGCTTTACCTAATCTAAAAACAAAAGCTCTGACTGAGCTCAGTCTACAGTCAGCTTACCTTAAATCTAAAAAAACAAAAGCCTGACTGAGCTCAGGTCTACAGTTCAGCTTTTACTCAATCTAAAAACAAAGCTGTGACTGGAATGCTCAGTCTAACAGTTCAGCTTTACTCAAATCTAAACAAAAGCTCTGACTGAGCTCAGGTCTACAGTTCCAGCTTTACTAAATCTAAAAACAAAAGCTTCTGAACTGAGCTCAGGTCTACAGTTCACTTTAACTCAAATCCGTAAAACAAAGCTCTGACTTGAGCTCAGCTCTACAGTTCAGCTTTAATCTAAATCTAAAAACAAAAGCTACTGACTGAGCTCAGGTCTACAGTTCAGCTTTACTAAATCTAAAAACAAAAGCTCTGAACTGAGCTCAGGGTCTACAGTTTCAGCTTTATCTAAATTAAAAACAAAAAGCCCTGACTGAGCTCAGGTTCTACAGTTCAGCTTTAATCTAAATCAAAAAAGCCCTGACTGAGCTCAGGTCTACAGTTCAGCTAATCTAAATCTAAAAACAAAGCTCTGACTGAGCTAGGTCTACAGTTCAGCTTTATCTAAATCTAAAACAAAGCTCTGACTGAGCTCAGGTCTACAGTTTTCAGCTTTACCCTAAATTAAACAAAAGCTCTGACTGAGCTCCAGGTTATCAGTTCAGCTTTAACCAAATCTAAAAACAAAAGCTGTGACTGAAGCTCAGGTCTACAGTTCAGCTTAGCCTAAATCTAAAACAAAAGCTTTGACTGAGCTCAGGTCTACAGTTCAGCTTTACCTAAATCTAAAACAAAAGCTTGACTGAGCTCAGGTCTAACAGTTCAGCTTTACCTAAATCTAAAAACAAAAGCTTGACTGAAGCTCAGGTCTACAGTTTCAGTTTACTCAAGTAGAAAACAAAAGCTGTGACTGAGCTCAGTCTAACAGTTCAGCTTTACTCAAATCTAAACAAAAGCCCTGACTGAGCAGGTCTACAGTTTCAGCTTTACCTAAATTCAAACAAAAGCTGTGACTGAGCTTCAGTCCTAAGTTCAGCTTTACCTAAATCTAAAACAAAAGCTGTGACTGAGCTCAGGCTACAGTTCAGCTTTACCTAATCTAAAAAACAAAAGCTGTGACTGAGCTCAGTCTACAGTTTCAGCTTTACCCAAATCTAAAAACAAAAGCTCTGACTGATGCTCAGGTCTACAGTTCAGCTTTACCTAAATCTAAAAAACAAAGCTCTGACGAGCTCAGTCTACAGTTCAGCTTACCTAAACTAAAACAACTGTGACTGAGCTCAGGTCTACAGTTCAGCTTTACCTAAATCTAAAACAAAAGCTGTGACTGAGCTCAGTTACATTCAGCTTTATCTAAATCTAAAAAGCAAAAGCTCTGACGAGCTCAGTCTACAGTTCAGTTTACTCAATCTAAAACAAACAGCTCTGACTGAGCTCAGGTCTACAGTTCAGCTTTACCCAAATCTAAAAACAAAAGCTGTGAACTGAGTCAGTGCTACACGTTCAGCTTTAACCTAAATCTAAAAAACAAAAGCTGTGACTGAGCTTCAGGTCTACAGTTCAGCTTTAGCTCAATCTAAAAACAAAAGCCTGACTGAAGCTCAGGTCTACAGTTCAGCTTTACCTAAATCTAAAACAAAAGCTCTGACTGAAGCTCAGGTCTACAGTTAAGCTTTACCGTAAATCTTAAAAACAAAGTCTGACATGAGCCAAAGGTCTACAGTTCAGCTTTAAGCTAAATCTAAAACAAAGCTGTGAATGAGCTCAGTTCTACAGTTCAGCTTTATCTAAATTAAAACAAAAGCTGTGGACTGAGCTCAGGTCTACAGTTCAGCTTTATCTAAATCTAAAAACAAAAGCTCTGACTGAGCTCAGGTCTACAGGTTCAAGCTTTCCTAAATCTAAAAACAAAGCTGTGACTGAGCTCAGGTCTAACAGTTCAGCTTTTAAACTAAATCTAAAAACAAAAGCTCCTGACTGAGCTCAGGTCTACAGTTCAGCTTTACTCAAATCTTCAAACAAAAGCTGTGACTGATCAGGTCTACAGTTCACTTTACCTAAATCTTAAAAAAAAGCTGTGACTGAGCTCAGTCTAACAGTTCAGCTTACCTAAATCTAAAAAACAAAAGCTCTGATGAGCTCAGGTCTACAGTTCAGCTTTTACCTAAATCTAAAAACAAAAGCTCTGACTGAGCTCAGGTTCTACATTCAGCTTTACCTAAATCTAAAAACAAAGCTCTGACTGAGCTCAGGTCTACAGTTCAGCTTTACCTAAATCTAAAAACCAAAAAGCTTCTGATGAGCTCAGGTCTACAGTTTTCAGCTTTACCCAAATCTAAAAACAACAAGGCTGTGACTGGGGCTCAGGTCTACAGTCAGCTTTACCCATATTAAAAACAAAAGCTCTGACTGAGGCTCAGGTCTACAGTTAGCTTATCTAAATCTAAAACAAAAGTCTGACTGAGCTCAGGTCTACAGGTTCAGCTTTAACCTAAATCTAAAAACAAAAGCTGTGACTGAGCCAGGTCTACAAGTTCAGCTTTAACTAAATCCTAAAAAACAAAAGCTGCTACTGAGCTGGTCTACAGTTCAGCTTTATTCTAAATCTAAAACAAAAGCTCTTGACTGAGCTCAGGTCAACAGTTTCAGCTTTACTTCAAATCTAAAAAACAAAAGCTGTGACTGAGCTCAGGTCTACAAGTTCAGCTTTACCCTAAATAAAAACAAAAGCTGTGACTGATCTCAGGTCTACAGTTTCAGCTTTACCTAAATCTAAAAACAAAAGCTGTGACTGAGCCTTCAGGTCTATCAGTTCAGCTTTACTCAAATCTAACAAAAGGCCCGACTGAGCTCAGTCTACTAGTTCAGCTTTAACTAAATCTAAAAAAAAAGCCCTGACTGAGCTCAGGTCTACAGTTCAGCTTTAATCTAAATCTAAAACAAAAGCTGTGACTTAGCTCAGGTCTACAGTTCAGCTTTACCTAAATCTAAAACAAAGCTGTGACTGAGCTCAGGTCTAACAGTGCAAGCTTTACTAATAAAACAAAAGCTCTGACTGAGCTCAGGTCTACAGTTCGCTTTACCCACTAAAAACAAAGCTGTGACGTCAGACTCGAAGGTCTACGTTCAGCTTTACTCAAATCTAAAAACAAAAGCTCTGCAGCTGACGGCTCAAGGTCTACAGTTCCGATGCTTTATCTAATCTAAAAACAAACCCTGACTGAGCTCAGTCTACAGGTTCAGCTTATCGCTAAATCTAAAAACAATAGCTGTGACTGAGCTCACGCAGGTCTACATTCAGCTTTAACATAAATCTAAAACAAAGCTGTGACTGAGTCAGGTCTACAGTCAAGCTTTATCTAAATCTACAAAACAAAGCCTCTTGACTGAGCTCAGGTCTACAGTTCAGCTTTAATCAAATCTAAAACAAAAGCTGTGACTGAGCTCAGGTCTACAGTTCAGCTTACATAAATCTAAAAACAAAAGCTGGACTGGGGAGCTCGGTCTACAATAACAGTTTCAGCTTTTACTAAAATCCTAGAAAACAAAGCTGTGACGAGCTAGTCTACAGTTCAAGCTTTACTAAATCTAAAACAAAAGCTGTGACTGAGCTCAGTCTACAGTTCAGCTTTACCTAAATCTAAAAAAAAAGCAAAAGCTCTGACTGGGAGCTCAGGTCTAACAGTTCAGCTTTCTCAAATCTAAAAGAAAGCCCTGACTGGAGCTCAGGTCACAGTTCAGGCTTTACCTAAATCTAAAACAAAGCCCTGAGAGCTCAAGGTCTACAGTTCAGCTTTATCTAATCTAAAAAAACAAAGCTGTGACTGAGCTCTAGGTCTACAGTCAGCTTTACCTAAATCTAAAACAAAGCTCTGACTGAGCTTCAGGTCTACAGTTCACTTTACCAAATCTAAAAACAAAAGCTGTGGACTGAGCTCAGCTACAGTTCAGCTTCTCAAATCTAAAACAAAAGCTCTGACTAGCTCAGGTCTACAGTTCAAGCTTATCTAAATGCTAAAAACAAAAAGCTTCTGACTGAGCTCAGTCTACAGTTTACTTACCGTAATCTAAAAACAAAAAGCTGTGACTCGAGCTCAGGTCTACAGTTCAGCTTTACTAAATCTTACAAAACAAAAGCTGTGACTGAGCCAGTCTACAGTTCAGCTTTATCTAAATCTAAAAACAAAAGCTCTGACTGAGCTCAGGTCACCTATCAGTTCAGCTTTACTCAAATCTTAAAAACAAAAGCTGTGACTGAGCTCAGGTCTACAGTTAGCTTTACATAAATCTAAAAACCAAAAGCTGGTGACTGAGCCAAGGTCTACAGTTAGCTTACCTTAAATCTAAAAACAAAGCGTGATGAGCTCAGGTCTACAGTTCAGCTTACCTAAAATCTAAAAAACAAAAGCCCTGACTGAGCTCAGGTCACAGTTCAGCTTTAACCTAAATCTAAAAAAAAAGCCCTGACGAGCTCAGGTCTACAGTTCAGCTTTAACCAAATCTAAAAACAAAAGCCCTGATGAGCCTCAGGTTACAGTTCAGCTTACCTAAATCCTAAAAACAAAAGCCCTGACTGAGCTCAGGTCACAGTTCAGCTTTATCTAAATCTAAAACAAAGCTCTGACTGAAGCTCAGGTCTAACAGTTCCAGCTTTTACCTAAATCTAAAAACCAAAAGCTTGGACTGAGCTCAGGTCCTACATTCACCTTTACCTAAATTAACAAAGCTCTGACTGAGCTCAGGTCTACAGTTCAGCTTTACTTCAAATCTAAAAAACAAAAGCCTGACTGAGCTCATCTACAGTTCAGCTTTACTCAATTATCTAAAAACAAAAGCTGTGACTGAGCTTCAGGTCTAGCAGTTCACTTTACCCAAATTTTAAAAACAAAAAAGCTCTGCTGAGCTCGGTCTACAGTTCAGCTTTACCTAAATCTAAAAACAAAAGCTGTGAACTGAGCTCAAGGTCTACAGTTCAAGCTTACCTAAAATCTAAAAACAAAAGCTGTTGACTGAGCTCAGGTCTACAGTTCAGCTTTTACCCAAATCTAAAACAAACCTGGGTGGTAATTTCAGCTTTACCTAAATCTAAAAACAAAAGCTCTGACTGAGCTCAGGTCACAGTTTCAGCTTTACCTAAATCTAAAACAAAGCTCTGACTGAGTCTATCAGGTCTAACAGTTCACAGCTTTACCTAATCAAAAAACAAAAGCTCTGACTGAGCTCAGGTCACAGTTCAGCTTTACCTAAACTAAAACAAAAGCCCTGACTGAGCTCAGGTCTAACAGTTCAGGCTTTATCTAAATCTAAAACAAAGCTCCTGACTGAGCTCAGGTCCACAGTTCAGCTTATCTAATCTAAAACAAAAAGCTCTGACGAGCTCAGGTCTACAGTTCAGCTTTAACACTAAATCTAAAAACAAAAGCTGTGACTGACTCAGGTCTACAGTTCAGCTTTACCAAAATCTAAAAACAAAAAGTCTGACTGAGCTCAGGTCTACAGTTCAGCCTTTACCTAAAATCTAAAACAAAAGCTGTTGACTGAGCTCAGGTCTAAGCAAGTTCAGCTTTAACCCAAATCCTAAAAACAAGCTCTGACTGAAGCTCAGGTACTACAGTTCAGCCCTTTACCTAAATTCTAAAACAAAAGCTCGACTGAGCTCAGGTCTTACAGTTCAGCTTTACCCAAATCTAAAACAAAAGCTGTGACTATAGCTCAGGTCTACAAGTTCAGCTTTACTCAAAATCTTAAAAACAAAAGCTGTGACTGAGGCTCAGGTCTACAGTTCAGCCTTTTACCTAAATCTAAAAACAAAAGCTGTGGACTGAGCTAGGTTACAGTTCAGCTTTACCATTAATCTAAAAACAAAAGCTGTGACTGAGCTCAGGTCACAGTTCAGCTTTACTAAATCTAAAAACAAAAGCTGGGTGACTGAAGGCTCAGGTCAATACAGTTTCAGCTTTACCCAAATCTAAAAACAAAAGCCTGACTGAGTCAGGTCTACAGTTCAGCTTATCTAAATCTAAAAACAAAAGCTCTGACTGAGCTCAGGTCTACAGTTCAGCTTTACCGTAAACTAAAAACAAAGCTTCTGACTGAGCTCGGGAGGGTTACAGTTCAGCTTAACCTAAATCTAAAAACAAAAGCGTGACGAGCTGTCTACAGTTCAGCTTTACAAATCTAAAAACAAAGCCTGACTGAGCTCAGGTCGTAACAGTTCAGCTTTATCTTATAATCTAAAAACAAAAGCTCTGACTGAGCTCAGGTCTACAGTTCAGCTTTACTACTCATCTAAAAACAAAAGCTCTGACTGATTCTAGTCATTCTTATTGTTTCAAGTCTTTATTTAAATTCTTAAAAACAATAAGCTTCTGACTAGCTCATGTGTCTACAGTCAGCTTTTACTCATCTATTAAACAAAAGCTGTGACGAGCTCAGGTTCTATCAGTTCAGCTTTAATCAATCTAAAAACAAAAGCTCTGACTGAGCTCAGGTCTACAGTTCAGCTTTAACCTAAATCCTAAAAACAAAAGCCCTGACTGACTCAGGTCTCACTATGTTTCTTTATTCTATAATCAAAACAAAATGTCTGATCTGAGCTCAGGTCCTACAGTCAGCTTTATACCCAAATCTATATAAACTAAAAAGCTGTTGTACTTGACTTCTATGGTTCTACAGTTCTAGCTTTTACTCTAAATCCTTAAATGACATAAATCTCTTACTGACTCAGGTCTACAGTTCAGCTTATCTAAATCTAAAACAAAGCTGTGACTGAGCTCAGGTCTTACAGTCATGCTTATATTACCTAAATCTAAAAACAAAAGCTGTGACTGAGCTTCAGTCTACAGGTTCAAGTTTACTCATCTAAAAACAAAAGCCTGTTGACTGAGCCAGTCTACAGTCAGCTTTACCTAAATCTAAAACAAGTCTGACTGAGCTCAGGTCTACAGTTCAGCTTTAACCTAAATCTACAAACAAAGCTCAGACTGAAGCTCAGGTCTACAGTCGCTTACCTAAATCTAAAAACAAAAGCTCTGACTGAGCCTCAGGTCTACATTTTCAGCTTTATCGTCAAATCTAAAACAAAAGCTGTGAGAGCTCAGGTCTACAGTTCAGCTTCCTTAAATCTAAAAACAAAAGCTCTGGGACTGAGCTCAGGTCTACAGTTCAGCTTACCTAAATCTAAAAACAAAAGCCCTGACTGAGCTCAGGTCTACGTTCAGCTTTAAACCTAAATCTAAAAACAAAAGCCTGTGATGAAGCTCAGGTCTAAGTTCAGCTTTACCTAAATCCTAAAAACAAAACTCTGGACTGAGCTCAGGTCAACAGTTCAGCTTTACTCAAATCTAAAAAACAAAAGCTGTGACTGAGCTCAGGTCACAGTTCATTCCAGCTTTACTCAAATCTAAAAACAAAAAGCGTGACTGAGCTCAGTCTTACAGTCTCAGCTTTAACGTAAATCTAAAAACAAAAGCTGTGACTGAGCTCAGGTCTAACAGTTCAGCTTTACTCAAAATCTAAAAACAAAAGCTCTGACTGAGCTCAGTCTACAGATTAGCTTTACTCAAATCTAAAAACAAAAGCTCTGACGAGCTCAGTCTACAGTTCAGCTTTTACCTAAATCTAAAAACAAAAGCCTGATGAGCAGGTCTACAGTTCAGCTTTACTCAAATCTAAAAACAAAAGCTCTGACTGACTTCAGGTCTACCAGTCAGGCTTTACTCAAATCTAAAAATCAAAGCTGTACTGAGCTCAGGTCTGTTAGCTTTACCCAAATCTAAAAACAAAAGCTGTGACTAGCTCAGGTCACAGTTCAGCTTTACCTAAATCTAAAACAAAAGCTGTGACTGAGCTCAGGTCTACAGTTCAGGCTTTACCTAAGTTTCTAAAACAAAAGCCCTGACTGAGTCAGTCCATGTGCACGTTTACCTAATCTAAAACCAACGAAAAGCTCTGACTGAGCTCAGTCTAACAGTTCAAAGCTTTAACCTAAAATCTAAACAAAAGCTCTGACTGAGCTCAGGTCTAGCAGTTCAGCTTTACTCAATCTAACAAAAGCTCTGACTGAGGCTCAGGTCATACAGTTCAGCTTTACTCCAATCTAAAAACAAAGCTGTGACGGCTCAGTCTACAGTTCAGCTTTAACCTAAATCTAAAAACAAAAGCTGTGACTGGGAGCTCAGGTCTTAACAGTCACCTTTACCCCTAAATCTAAACAAAAGCTGTGACTGGAGCTCCAGGGTCTACAGTTTCAGCTTTACCTAATCTAAACAGCTTGTGACTGAGCCTCAGGTCTACAGTTTCAGCTTACTAAATCTAAAAAACAAAACCTGTGACTGAGCTCAGTCTACAGTCAGCTTACCTAAATCAAAACAAAGCTGTGACTGAGCTCAAGGTCTAACAGTTCAGCTTTACCAAATCTAAAAACAAAAGCTGTGACTGAGCTCAGGGTTACAGTTCAGCTTAAACTAATCTAAAAACAAGCTGTGACTGAGCCAGGTCTACAGTCAGCTTACCTAAATCTAAACAAAAGCCTGTGAACTGAGCTCAGTCTACAGTTCGCTTTACCTAAATCTAAAAACAAAAGCTCTGACGAGTCAGTCTACAGTTCGCTTTAACCTAAAAATCTAAAACAAAAGCTGTGACTGAGGCTCAGGTCTACAGTTCAGCTTGTACTCAAATCTAAAACAAAGAGCTCTGACTGAGCGTCAGGTCTACAGTTTTCAGCTTTACTCAGATCTAAAACAAAGCTCTGACTAGAGCTCAGGTCTACAGTTCAGCTTTACCTAAAATCTAAAACATAAAAGCTGTGACTGAGCTCAAGGTCTACAAGTTCAGCTTTACCTAAATCTAAAAACAAAAGCTCTTGACTGGAGCTCAGGTCTACAGTTCAAGCTTTACCCAAGTCTAAAAACAAAAAGCCCTGACTGAGCTCAGGTCTACAGTTTCAGCTTTACCTAAATCTAAAAACAAAGCTCTGATGGAGATCAGGTCTACAGTTCAGCTTTACCTAAATCTAAACAAAAGCTCCTGACCTGAGCTCAGGTCTACAGTTCTAGACTTAACCCTTAAATCTAAAAAACAAAAGCTCTGACTGAGCTCAGGTCTACAGTTCAAAGCTTTCCTAATCTAACAAAAGCTGTGACTGAGCTCAGTCTACGTTCAGCTTTACCTAAATCTAACAAAGCTTCTGACTGGCTAGGTCCTACAGTTCACTTTACATAAACTAAAAACAAAAGCTGTGACTGGGAGCTCAGTTTCTACAGTTCAAGCTTTAACCTAACAAAAACAAAAGCTGTGACTGACTCAGGTCTACATTCAGCTTTACTAAATCTAACAAAGCTCTGAACTGGGCCAGGTCTACAGTTCAGCCTTACCTTTAAATCTAAAAACAAAAGCGTCTTGACTTGAGCTCAGGTCTACCAGTTCAGCTTTAACCTAAACTAAAAACAAATAGCTGTGACTGAGCTCAGGTCTAACAGTTCAGCTTACCTAAATCTAAACAAAAGCATCTGACTGAGCTCAGGTCTACAGTTAGCTTTACCTAAATCTATAAAACAAAAGCTGTGACTGAGCTCAGGTCTACAGTTCAGCTTACCTAAATCTAAAACAAAAAGCTGTGACTGAGCTAAGGCTATACAGTCACTTTAAACTCAATCTAAAAAACAAAAGCTCTGCACTGAGCTCAGGTCTACAGTTCAGCTTTACTCAAATCTAAAAACAAAAGCCCTGACTGAGCCAGGTCTACAGTTCAGCTTTAATCAAATCTAAAAACAAAGCTCTGAACTGAGCTCAGGTCTACAGTTCAGCCTTAACCTAATCTTAAAAACAAAAGCTCTGAACTGAGCTCAAGGTCTACAGTTCAGCTTATCTAATCTTAAAAAACAAAAGCCCTGGATGAGCTCAGGTCTACAGTTTCAGCTTTACCTAAATCTTAAAAACAAAAGCGTTGACTGAGCTCAGGTCTAGCAGTTCAGCTTACCTAAATCTAAAACCAAAGCTGTGACTGAGCTCAGTCTACAGTTCAGCTTACTAAATCTAAAAACAAAAGCTCTGACTGAGCTCAGGTCTACAGTTCAGCTTTACTAAAATGCTAAAAACAAAAGCTCTGAACTGAGGCTCAGGTCTACAGTTCAGCTTAACTAAATCCTAAAAACAAAAGCTTGTGACTGAGCTCACGTCTCAGTTCAGCTTTACCTAAATCTAAAACAAAAGCTGTGAACTGAATCTCAGGTCTACAGTTCAAGCTTTACCTAAATCTAAAAACAAAGCTCTGACTGAGCTCAGGTTCTAACAGTTCAGCTTACCTAAATTAAAAAAAAAGCTGTGACTGGAGCTCAGTCTAACAAAGTTTTAGCTTACCAAATCTAAAAACAAAAGCTGTGACTAGCTCAGCAGGTCTACAGTTCAGCTTTACTCAATCTAAAAACAAAAGCTTGACTGGACGCTCAAGGTCTACAGTTCAGCTTTTAACCTAAAATCTAAAAACAAAGCTGTGACTGAGCTCAGGTTATACAGTTCAGCTTTACCTAAATCTAAAAACAAAAGCTGTGACGGCTCAGGTCTACAGTTCAGCTTTACTCAAATCTAAAAACAAAAGCTTTGACTGAGCCAGTCTACAGTTTCAGCTTTACCTAAAATCTAGAAAACAAAGCCCTGACTGAGCTCATGGTCTACAGTTCAGCTTTATACTCAAATCTAAAACAAAGCTCTGACTGAGCTCAGGTCTACAGTTTTTCCAGCTTTACCTAAATCTAAAAACAAAAGCTCTGAGCTGAAGCTCAGGTCACAGTTCAGCTTTATCTAAATCTAAAAAACAAAAGCCCTGACTAGCTCAGGTCTACAGTTTCAGCTTTTAACCTAAATTCTACAAAACAAAAGCTGTTGACTGGAGCTCAGGTCTACAGTTCAGCTTTAACCTAAATCTAAAAACAAAAGCTGTGACTGGAGCTCAGGTCTACTTCAGCTTTACCTAAACTAAAAACAAAAGCTCTGACTGGCTCAGGTCTACAGTTCAAGCTTTATCTAAATCTAAAAACAAAAGCTGCTTGACTGAGCTCGGTCTACAGTTCAGCTTTATCCTAAACTAAAAACAAAGCTGTGACTGAGCTCAGGTCTACAGTTCAGCCTTTACCTAAAATCTAAAACAAACCCGACGGAGCTCAGGTTACATTCAGCTTTACCCAAATCTACAAAACAAAAGCTCTGACTGAGCTCAGTCTACAGTTCAGCTTGGACCTAATCTAAAAACCAAAAGCTGTGACTGAGCTCAGGTCTACAGTTCAGGCTTTACTAAATCTAAAAACAAAAGCTCTGAACTGAGCTCAAGGTCTACAGTTCAGCTTTATCTAAATCTAAAAACAAAAGCTGTGACTGAGCTCAGGTCTCAGTCAGCTTTACCCTTACCTAGAATCTAAAAAACCAAAAGCTGTGACTGAGCTCAGGGTCTACAGTTCAGCTTTATCCTAAATCTAAAACAAAAGCCCTGACTGAGCTCAGGTTCTACAGGTTTCACTTAACCCAAATCTAAAACAAAAGCTGCTGAACTGAGCTCAGGCTACAGTTAGCTTTACCTAAATCTAAAACAAAGCTCTGACTGAGCTCAGGTTCTACAGTTCAGCTTTACCTAATCTAAAAACAAAAGCTCTTGACTGGAGCTCAAGGTCTAACAGTTCAGCTTTACTCAAATCTAAAAACAAAAGCTCTGACTTGAGCCAGGTCTACAGTTTCAGCTTTACTCAAATCTAAAAACAAAAGCTAGACTGAGCTCAGGTCTAACAGTTCAGCTTTACCTAAATCTAAACAAGTGTGACGAGCTCAGGTTCTACAGTTCAGCTTTACCAAATCTAAACAAAAGCTGTGACTGAGCTCGGTCTACAGTTTCAGCTTTACCTAAATCTAAAAAACAAACAGCTGTGACTGAGCTCAGTCTACAGTTCAGCTTTACCTAAATCTAAAACAAAAGCTGTGACTGAGCTCAGGTCTACAGTTCCCGCTTTACCTAAATCTAAAACAAAAGCTCTGACTGACTCAGGTCTACAGTCAGCTTTAACCCAAACTAATATAACAAAAGCTCTGACTGAGGCTCAGGTCTACAGTTCAGCTTAACCTAAATCTAAAAACAAAAAGCTTGTGACTGAGCTCAGGTCTACAGTTCAGCTTTACCTAATCTAAAAACAAAAGCTGTGACTGAGCTCAAGGTCTACAGTTCAGCTTTACTCAATCTAAAAAACAAAGCTCTGACTGACTCAGGTCTACAGTTAGCTTTAAACTCAAATCTAAAAACAAAAGCTCTGACTGAGCTCAGGTCACAGTCAGCTTTACCAAATCTAAAAACAAAAGCCTGACTGGGAGCTCAGGTCTACAGTTCAGCTTACCCTAAATCTAAAAACAAAAGCCTGTGACTGAGCTCAGGTCCTACAGTTTCAAGCTTACCAAATCCTAAAACAAAAGCTGTGACTGAGCTCAAGCTCTACAGTTCAGCTTTACCTAAATCTAAAAACAAAAGCTGTGACTGGAGCTCAGGTCTCAGTTCAGCGTTTACTCAAATCTAAAAAACAAAAGGCTGTGACTGAGGCTCAGGTCTACTTTTCAGCTTTTACCTAAATCTAAAAACAAAAGCCCCTGACTGAGCTCAGGTCTACAGTTCAGCTTATCTAAATCTAAAAAACAAAGGCTGTGACTGAGCTCAGGTCTACATTCAGCTTTACCTAAACTAAAACAAAAGATCTGACCGAGCTGCCTCAGGTCTACAGTTCACTTTTACCTAAATCTAAAACAAAAGGCTGTGACTGAGCTCAGGTCTACAGTTCAGCTTTACCCAATGCTAAAAAACAAAAGCTTGTGACTGAGTCAGGTCCTACAGTTTCAGCTTTACCTAAATCTTAAAACAAAAGCTTGACTGAGTATCAGGTCTACAGTTCAGCTTTAACTCAAATCTAAAAACAAAGCCTGTGACTCGGGAGCTCAGGTCTAGCAGTTAGCTTATACCTAAATCTAAAACAAAGCTGTGAATGAGCTTCAGGTCCTACAAGTTCCAGCTTTTATACCTAAATCTAAAACAAAAGTCTGACTGAGCTCAGGTCTAACAGTTCAGCTTTACTCAAATCTAAAAACAAAAGCTGTGCAACTGAGCCAGGTTAAGTTCAAGCTTTACCCCAAATCTAAAACAAAAGCTGTACTGAGCTCAGGTCTACAGTTCAAATCTTTACCTAAATCTAAAAACAAAAGCCCTGACTCTTGAGCTCAGGTCTACAGTCAGCTTACCTAAATCTAAAAACAAAAGCTCTGACTGAGCCTCAGGGTCTACAGTTCAAGCTTAACCGCAACATCTAAAACGAAAGCTCTGAACCTGAGCTCGGTCTACGTTCAGCTTAACCCAATCTAAAAACAAAAGCTCTGACTGAAGCTCAGGTTACAGTTCAAGCTTTACCCAAATCTAAAAAAAAAGCTGTGACTGAGCTTCAGGTCTAACGTTCAAGACTTAAAC
>VHKM01001183.1:0-68778 GCA_007210695.1 Neogobius melanostomus
GGAAGGAAATAGAGTAAGTAGGAAGGAAGTAAGGAAGAAAGTAAGTCAAGAAGGAAGAAAGAAGGAAGGACGTAAGAAGCAAGGAAAGTAAATAAGTAAGGAAGGTAGGACGGAATTCAGGACATAAGTAAGTAAGGAAGGAAATAAGTAAGTTTAAGGAAAGAAGGTAGTAAGGAAGTAAGGACATGAGGAAAGAAGTAAGCAAGGAAAGGAAAATAAGTCGTAGTAGGACATATAGTAAGGATAGGAAGGAAGGGGAAATAAGTAAGTAAGTCAGTAAGTCAAGAAGGAAGTAAGTAAGGAAGGAAGGATGTAAGGAAGGAAGTAAGGAAGTAAAGTAAGTCAAGAAGGAAGAAGGAAGGAAGGATGTAAGGAAGGAAGGAAGTAAATAAGTTAAATAAGTAAGTAAGGGAAAGGAGGTAGTAAAGGAAGTTAAGGATATGACTAAGGAAGAGGAGAGTAAGGGCGTAAGGATAGGAAGGAGGAAGAAGGAAGTAAATAACTGAGCAAGGAAGGAAGTAATAGGGAAGGAAGAAGTAAGTAAGCTAAGTAAGTAGGAATATAAGTAAGGACAATAAGGAAGGAGAAAGAATGGAAGGAATTATTAAGGAAGGAAGGAAGGAAATAAGGTAATGAGGAGGAAGGAAGGATGTGAAGGAAGGAAGGAAGGACATCAGTAAATAAGGAAGTTGGAAGGAAGTATAGACGTAAGGAAGGAAGTAGGAAGGAAGGAAAGAGATTAAGTTAATGAGGAAGTAGGCAGGAACTATAGGGCGTAAGGATGTAAGGAAGAAGGAAGAAGGAGATAAATAAATGAGGAAGGAAAAAAAGGAAGGAAGGAAGGAAGAACGTAAGTAAGTAAAATAAGTAATAATAAGGAAATAAGGAAGGAAGGAGAAAGGAAGGAAAAATAAGTAGCTAAGGAGGTAAGCAAGAATGAAAGGCGTTAAGGAAGGAAGACACGAAGTAAGTAAGGAAATAAATAAGGAAATAACGAAGGAAGAAGAAGGACGTAAGGAAGTAAGGAAGGAAGGACATAAGTAAATAAGGAAGTAAGGAAGAGTTGGGCGTAAGGAAAGTAAGTAAGTAAGGAAGAAAGACAATAAGTAATAAGGAGTAAAGGAAGGAAGTATGGGGCGTAAGGAAGTAAGTAAGTAAGGAAGGAAGACATAAGTAAATGAGGAAGTAGGAAGGAAGTAAGGGCGTAAAGGAAAGGAAGGAAGGAAGGAAGGAACGGCAAGAAGGAGATAATTAAATGAGGAAGGGAAATAAGTAAGTAAGTAACGTAAGTCAGTAAGTAAAAAGGAAATAAATAAGGAATAAGGAAGGAAGAAGTTAGGAAGGAAGGAAATAAGGACGTAAGGAAGAAGTAAATAAGTAAGTAAGGTAAGGGATATAAGAAGTGCATAAGTTAAGGAAAAAGGAAAGGAAGGACATTATTAAGGAAGGAAGGAAATAAGGTAAGTAAGGAAGCGAAGTAAGGAAGAAGTAAGTCAAGAAGGAGAAAGAAGAGAGGAAGGAAGGAAGGAAGTAAATAAGTAACGAAGTAAGAAATAAAGGATTAAGGAAGGAAATAAGGGAAAGAAGACAAGGAAGGAAGGATTGTAAGCAGGAAGTAAGTAAATGAGGAAGTAAGGAAGCAAGGAAAAGGAATAAGGTACGTAAGTAAGGACATAAGTAAGGAAGGAAAGGAAGGAACTTAGTAAGTAAGTCAGTAAGTCAAGAAGGAAGTAAGTAAATGGAAGGAAGGACGTAAGGAAAGGAAGAAGGAAGGAAGGACTTATAAGAAGTAGGAAGTAGATGTAAGGAAGGAAGATAGACGGAGTCAGGACATGAAGTAAGGAAGAAGGAATAAGTAAGTAAGGAGGAAGGTAAGTAGGAAGTAAGGACATGACGAAGGAAGTAAAGGAAAGAAGGAAGTAAATAAATGAAGCAAGGAAGGAAGTAAATAAGGAAGGAAGCAAGAAACGTAAGTAAGTAAATAAGGAAAATAAATAAGGAAGGTAAGCAAGAACGTAAGAGAGTAAATAAGAAATTAAATAGGAATAAGGAAGGAAGGAGTTAGGACGGAAGGAAAGATGAAGTAGGAGGGGGAAATAAGTAAGAGTAAGTAAGGATAAAGTAAGGACAATAAGTAAGGAAGAAAGAATGGGAAGGAATTATTAGGAAGGAAGAACTAAGTAAGTGAGGAAGGAAGCGAAGGATGTAAAAGGAAGGAAGGATGTAAGGAAGGAAGGAAGGACATCAGTAAATAAGGAAGTATGGAAGGAAGTATAGACGTAAGGAAGGAAGTATGGAAGGAAGGAAAGAGATAAGTAAATGAGGAAGTAAGGAAGGAACTAAGGGCGTAAGGATGTAAGGAAGGAAGGAAAGAAGGAGATAAATAAATGAGGAAGGAAATAGTAAGGAAGGAAGGAAGAACGTAAGTAGTAATAAGTAAATAAGTAAGTAAATAAGGAAATAAGGAGGAAGGAAGAAAGGAAGGAAATAGTAAGTAAGGAGGTAAGCAAGAATGAAGGACGTAAGGAAGGAGGAACGAAGTAAGTAAGGAAATAAATAAGGAAATAAGGAAGGATGTAAGCAAGGAAGTAAATGAGGAGTAAGGAAGGAAGGAAAGGAATAAGTAAGTATGTAAGTAACGACATAAGTAAGGAAGGAGGAAATAAGTAAGTCAGGAGGGAAGGACGTAAGGAAGTAGTAAGGATGTAAGGAATGAAGGACGGAAGGAAGGACATAAGGAAGGAAGGAAATAAGTAAGTAAGTAAGTGAGGAAGGAAGGAAGGAAGGACATAAGGAAGTAAGTAAGGATGTAAGGAAGGAAGGAAGGAAGGAAGGACGGAAGGACGGAAGGAATAAGGAGGGAAGGAATAAGTAAGTAAGTAAGTAAGTAAGTAGTGAGGAAGGAAGGAAGTAAGGAAGGAAGGAAGGACGTATGGAAGTAAGGAAGGATGTAAGGAAGGAACAGGGGCGGCGTCAGGGGGGTGCCAAAGCACCCAAAGATTTGGCCACTAAATGAAAGGAGCACTAGTTATCTCTAGAAACATTCCTCGGACGTTTAACATGAAAAGGAATGAGTAGGACAGCGCGTTTATTATGTATGTTATGTTGCCCAAAATGTAATTTTTTGAGAGCACCCCAAGAAGCCCTCAGCACCCCTTAAGCACCCCTTGGGACAAATGTCTGGCGCCGCCGCTGGGAAGGAAGGAAGGACGGAAGTAAGAACTTAAGTAAGGAAGGAAGGAACAAATAAGTAAGGAAGAAAGGAAGGTAGTAAGGAAGTAAGGACTTAAGGAAGGAAGTAAGGACGTAAGTAAATAAGGAAGGAAGGAAGGAAGGGCATAAGTAAGTAAGGAAGGAAGGACATAAGTAAATAAGGAAGTAAGGAAGTAAGGGCGTAAGGAAGTAATAAGGAAGGAAGGAAAGAAGGAAGTAAATAAATGAGGAAGGAAGGAAGGAAGGAAGAACGTAAGGAAGTAAGTAAATAAGGAAATAAATAAGGAAATAAGGAAGTAAGCAAGAAAGAAGGAAGTAAGGACGTAAGGAAGGAAGGAATGAAGTAAGTAAGGAAGGAAGGAAATAAATAAGGAAGGAAGGAAGAAAGGAAGAAGGAAGGAAGGAAGGAAGGATTAAGGAATGAAGGAACGAAGTAAGGACATAAATAAGGAAATAAGGAAGGAAGAAAGGAAGGAAGGAGGAAATAAGGAAGGGAGGAGCAGGACATAAATAAGGAAGTAAGGAAGAAAGTAAGGAAGGAAATAAAGGAAGGAAGTAACAAGTAAGGAAGGAAGGAGTAAGAAGAAGGAAGTAATGAAGTAAATAAGGAAGTAGGACGTTAGGAAGTAAGTAAGGAAGGAAGTAAATAAGTAAGAAAGGAAGGAAGGAAGTAAATAAGTAAGTAAGCAAGGAAGGAGGAAGTAAATAAGGAAGGAAGAAGGAAGTAATTAAGGAAGGAAGGAAATTAGTAAATAAGTAAGTAAGGAAAAAAGGATGAAAGTAAGTAGGTATGTAAGGAAGGAAGGATGTAGGGAAGGAAGGAAGGAAGGAAGGAAGGACATAAGAAAGGAAGTAAGGGAATAAGGAAGTAAGGAAGGTAGGAAGTAAATAACGAAGTAAGGAAGTTAGGGAGTAGTAAGTAAGGAGAGACGGAAGGAAGGAAGTACGATGTAAGGAAGGAAGGAAGGAAGGAAGTAAGAAAGGAAGAAAGGAAGGAAGGAAGGAAATAAATAAGGAAATAAGGAAGGAAGGAAGGAAGAAAGGAAGGAAGGAAGTGAGGAAGGAAGGAAGGAAGTAGGACGTAAAGAAGGAAGAAGAAGAAGAAGAAGAAGAAGAAACTTTATTTATATAGCCCCTTTCACAGATAAAATACAAAGTGCATCACAGGGGCACAACAATAACAAACGTTACAGAGAAATGTATTAAACAAATGAATGTCGGTCACACGTAGCGACAGAGGAAGGTCATTCCACAGTTTAGGAGCAACAACAAGGAAGGAATAAGTAAGGAATTAAGGAAGGAAGGAAGGAAGGAAATAAGGAAGGAAGTAAGCAAGTAAGCAAGTAAGGAAGGAATGAAGGAAGTAAGAAAGAAAGGAAGTAATTAAGTAAATAAGGAACTAGGACGTTAGGAAGGAAGTAAGGAAGTAAGGAAGTAAATAGGAAGGAAGGAAGTAAATAAGGAAGTAAGGAAGGAAGTAAATAAGGAAGGAAGGATGGAAGTAAATAAGGAAGTAAGGAAATTAGTAAGTAAGGAAGTAAGGAAGCAAAAAAGGAAGGATGAAAGTAAGGTATGTAAGGAAGGAGGAAGGAAGGAAGGACATAAGAAAGGAAGTAAGGAAATAACGAAGTAAGGAAGGTAGGTAGGAAGTAAATAACGAAGTAAGGAAGTTAGGGAGTAAGTAAGGAAGAAGGAAGGAAGTACGACGTAAGGAAGGAAGGAAGGAAGGAAGGAGTCAAGTAAGTAAGTAAATAAGTAAGTAAGTAAGTAAGGAGGTAAGTAAGGAAGTAAGGATGGAAGGAAGGACATAAGGAATGAAGGAAGGAAATAAGGAAGTAAGGAAGGTAGGAAGTAAATAATGAAGTAGGAAGTTAGGGAGTAAGTAAGGAAAGAAGTAATTACGGAAGTAAGGAAGGAAGGAAGAAAGAAAGTAAGTAAGGAAGTAAGGAAGGAAGGAAGGAGTAGGTAAGGAAGTAAGTAAGTAAGTAAATAAGGAAGGAAGTAAATAAGGAAGGAATGAAGTAAGGAGGAAGGATGGAAAGAAGGGAGTAACGAAGGAAGGAAGGAAGGAAGGAATGAATGAAGGAAGTAAATAAGGAAGTAAGGAATGAAGGAAGGAAGGACGTAAGGAAGGTCGGAAGGAAGTAAAGAAATTAGGAAGGAAGGAAGGAAGGAAGGAAGTAAATAAGGTAGTAAGTTAGGAAGGAAGGGAGTAAATAAGGAAGTAAGCAAGTTAGGAAGTAAGGAAAGAAGTAAGTAAGTAAGTAAGGAAATAAGGACACAAGGAAGGAAGGAAATCAGTAAGTGAGTAAGTAGTAGGAAATAAGTAAGTAACGAAGCAAGGAAGGAAGGAAGGAAGGAAGCAAGGAAGTAAGAAGTAGAAAGTCAGTAAGTCAAGAAGGACGTAAGGAAATATATAAATAAATAAGTAAGTAAGGATGGAAGTAAGCAAGTAAGAAAGGAAGGAAAGAAGGATGTAAGTAAGTAAGGACATAAGGAAGGAAGCAAAGATGTAAGGAAGTAAGTAAGTAAGTAGGACATAAGGAAGGAAGGAAAGATGTAAGGAAGTAAGTCAGTCAGTCAGTCAAGAAGGAAGGAAGTAAGGACGTAAGGAAGGAAGGAAGGAGGTAAATAAGTAAGTAAGTAAGTAAATAAGTAAGTAAGGAAGTTAGGAAGTACGGAAAGAAGGAAGGAAGGAGGAAGGAAATAAGGACGTAAGGAAGGAAGTAAATAAGGAAGTAAGGATATAAGCAAGGAAATAAGTAAGGAAGAAAGGAAGGAAGGACGTAAGCAAGGAAGTAAATAAGTAAGTAAGGATATAAGCAAGGAAATAAGTAAGGAAGAAAGGAAGGAAGGAAGGAAGAGGACGTAAGCAAGGAAGTAAATAAGTAAGTAAGGATATAAGCAAGGAAATAAGTAAGGAAGAAAGGAAGGAAGGACATAAGCAAGGAAGTAAGTAAGTAAATGAGGAAGTAAGTAAGTAAATGAGGAAGGAAGGAAAGGAAATAAGTAAGTATGTAAGTAAGGACATAAGTAAGGAAGGCAGGAAGGAAATAAGTAAGTAAGGACATAAGTAAGGAAGGCAGGAAGGAAATAAGTAAGTCAGGAAGGAAGGAAGCAAGGAAGGAAGGAGGACGTAAGGAAAGACGTAAGGAAGTAAGGAAGGATGTAAGGAAGGAAGGAAGGAAGCAAGTAAGGAAGGAATGAAGGAAGTAAGAAAGAAAGAAAGGAAGTAATGAAGTAAATAAGGATCTAAGGAAGTTAGGAAGTAAATAAGGAAGTAAGGAAGGAGGAAATGAGTAAGTGAGTAAGTAAGTAAGTAAGTAAGTTAGGATGGAAGCAGGTATGTAAGGAAGGAAAGAAGGAAGGAAGACAGCGAAAGGTAAAAACAAAGCTTTAGTAAAAGTATTTTTGCAGAGAAACGTTGTGCGATTTCGGAGAACTTCCGAAAAAAAACTCGGCAAGCTCCGTAGGCTTCCGTGTGAATGCGCTATGTGTTATTTGAGTGAATTTGTAAAACGTAATAACCAGAATCAGAATCAGAATGGGTTTTATTGCCATGGTTTGAGAACAGGTTCACAAACTAGGAATTTTTCTCAGTGCAAACGTGCGACATAGAACATATAACACAGTTAAGATAAAAATAAGATAAGAAACTTTAAAACTATAAGGCTATTAGGGCATGCATGAAAATATTAAATAAATAAGATAAAATAAAGTTACATATGACATATAGACAACAACAATTTGACATTGAACAACAGCGGGATTGTATTAACAGATGTGTAGGCATATAAGTGATAAAGTGATAAAGTGATAAAGTGATTTAGTGATAAGTGATAGCAGTGGGTCTAAGTGTGGACACACCACACAGTGCAAGTGCAGATACATCCATGAGTCTGTAACTAAGTTATTAGGCCCGAGCGCCATCAGGGCTGGCGAAGGGGCTTTTGTAATAGTATAGAGTGCGCGGAGCGAAGCGCTCGCCTCCTCTCAAACATGCACTAACGCACTCCTCTCCTCGTGCACGTTCCGTGCACGTGCACATGTATCACAAAATGAACATTGTAATTGGACAGTGCGCGGAGCGAAGCGGAGCGCACTCCCCCAAAGTGCGAACAAAATGCACAAAACGAGCGCGAAGCGCTCCCCTCCTCTCAAACACTCACTAACACACTCCTCTTGTCATGCACGTCCCGTGCACATACATATATAATGCAAAAATCAACATTGTAATTGTACAGAGCCCATAAAAGTCAATGGGCGACTGAGAGCCCTGGGTCACTGACGGACACGAAGTGCCCGTCAGTGACCCAGGACCTCTACCATGAGGTAGGAATGCACGAGTGCTTTCCGAAAATATATAGTTTATGGTACCTGCGTAAGCGGGAACATTGTTTTCGTATGGGAATATTTAGGCCCGAGCGGCCTGCCGTCGCAAGGGCCTATTGTAATCGCAACGCAGTGCGCGGAGCGCACTGTACCTAGGTGCGCGGAGCGCACGAAAACAGCGCGAAGCGCTGTCCCATGTCAAACGTAAACTCACCGTGTAAAACAGTGAAACAGCCCTTTGTACTTATTATTGCAGCTAAATGAATGGGGTATATGGCCAACTGTCATACGGAAGTGGATGACGAGCGCTTCGCGCTTCGCGCTCGTCATCCACCTCGGACCCACACGGCTGCGTGGGGTGGTTGAGAGCTTTCCAAAAATGTATAATATGTTGTCGTCGCGAAAGCGACGATATTGTTTTTGCAAAAAATATTATTATTCTTCTTTAATCTTCTTCTTCTTCTTCTTCTTCTTCTGCTCTTTGAGCAGCAATTTGACCCCCTGAACATAGTCGAAAACTCACCAAACTTTGCCCAAAATTCAGGTCCGGTGAAAAATTAATTTAAATGTGTGTTTCGTATTTGGGAAATAAAAAATGGCGCGACAGCGCCACCTACAAAAGTGAAAATACATTGCGCCTATGGAGGAGGGGCCAACGTCAACTTTGTCATAGAGCGACGGGATTCGGTACAGACATTCGTCATGTGACGACAAACAAAAAATATTATTGTGGCCACGCCCCCTGACAAACCGGAAGTCCGCCATTTTGACAGGAAGGTGGGAAAATGCTGAGTCAGCGTTTTCGCTGACGTGGCATTTGAACGAACTCCTCCTAGGGCATTTGACCAAATGAGCTCCAAATCGCTCCAGCTCATCTCGAGATGTGGGGCATCAAAAGTTATCCAAATTTTTCGGCTAAGTTTTACGGTTTGTTTGCGGCGAAGCCGCAATCTTTACAAAGGATTTTTTGATTTATCGTAAACCACAAAATGCTCCCATTCGCACAAACAAACTCCGATTAAAAATCGGAAATATACATTTTATTGACCTTTCACCCCCGGACACAACAAATGTGAAAAAGTGACATTGGGCGCGATAGCGCCCCCTCTAGGCTGAGAACAAAAAATGCATTATCAGAAAAAAATTAGTTTCTCGGAAATGGATAAAATTCGGCACAAAAATACTTGATGGCATCCCGATCAAAAAAGCCAATGGGACCCATACCGTATTTTGTACGGTGTTGCCATGGAGACGACCGAGGCCCCCATGTTATCCTAATGGGACTGACACATAAATCTCACATTATACACAATTACAGCGCGTTAGCGCCCTCTGTAAGGAGCTTGTGGACAGTATTCATGGAAGTACGGCCCGTTAGGGCCGTTCGATGCTGCTTGTGAAATAAAAAGTATTTGGGGCACGCTAGCACCCTCTGCAGGTTGGAGCCATTATTCACATGGAGAGGCTAAAAATGTAGTTTCGATGTTTACTGACAAAGATTTATGGCACATCAGGGCAAAAAAACTAGTAGGCACATTAGTGCCCTCGGTACTGTTACAAATGCGCTAAAGGAGGCACGGCCCGTGAGGGCCGTTCGATGCCGCTTGCGGCTTTAATATTCTTTCTTTCTTTCTTTCTTTCTTTCTTTCTTTCTTTTCTTTCTTTCTTTCTTTCTTTCTTTCTTTCTTTCTTTCGCACCGTGGCAATTTTCACCCAGTGAACATCGACGAAAAGTCACAGATTTTGGCCCAAAATTCAAACCCGATCCGAAGCAACTTTTGACTATTTCCAAATTTTGAATATCGAAATAGTGGCGCGATAGCGCCACCTCAGTTTTTTTTTAACATTGCGAGAAAGGACTTGGCCAAAAATGAAGTTTGTCGTAGAATCATAAAAATCGGTACAGACGTGCATCATGACAAGCTGAGCAAAAAATATTATTACGGCAACGCCGTCCGCCATATTGGGTGTCGGCCATTTTGGATGAAAGCCCGCAAAGCGGGAATCCGCCTTTATTTTTCACTTTGTACAAAATCTATCTCCTCCTAGAGCGTTTATCGGAACGACCTAATTTTGGGTGGAAAATAATCTTGAGAAGTACAACTTTAAAAGTTATCCAAATTACTTTTCTAAGTTTAACGGTTTTATGCGGCGAAGCCGCAAACTGTACGAAGTATTTTGAGATTTTTCGCAAACAAAAAATGGCTCCCATTCGCACATATGAAGTCCGATTTCGCTCATTTTGTTATAAGTTGTTAAAGTCACAGTCCTAAACACTTTCATTTGGCAAAATTCAAATTGGGCGCGATAGCGCCCCCTATAGGAATTATATGGAGAGTACAAATTTTAGTTTTACGAAAATTAAAATAATTTGGCACAAAATTCTATTTGGTCGTTCCGATCAGAAAAGTCAATCACACCCATGCCATATTTTTCACGGTGTTGCCGTAGCGATGACCAGAACGTCCCATTTTATTCTGATGGAAAAATGTTAAACTCCATAATTCAGCGAGAAGTGAGGAACCAAAGGTTATCCAACATACTTGGATAACCTTTGTGGATGTTCTGCGGTGCAGCCGCAGCCTTAAGTAAAATGTACAGTAAAAATATGCTTCAGTTTGCAGATATAGTGTGATACAAATTCATACTAATTTTTCTCTGTATAATGTCAAGATTGAGCGTGGAGTGCGCGTTAGCGCATTACAAAAATCCTAAAACTAAGACCCTTGGGAAAAAAGTTCAAAACAAACAAAGGCAGTAGCAATACTGTAATTTTAAATTGAGGGAGACAAAAGGGCGCGAAGCGCCCCTTGCTTTAGGTAGGGCGGTCGGCGAGGGCCGATAATTGCCGCTTGCGGCTATATTTGGGTCTTGTTATTGTTCATGAGTCTGATGGCAGAGGGGAAAAAACTGTTCAAGTGGCGGGGTATGGGTCTGGATAGACCGTAGCCTCCTGCCCGAGGGGAGCGGGGTGAATAGTCCATGTCCAGGGTGAGAAGGGTCAGCTGTGATCCGACCCACACGCCTCCGGGTCCTGGAGGTGAACAGGTCCTGGAGAGATGGGAGCGCACAGCCAATCACCTTCTCAGCAGCACGCACAATGCGCTGCAGTCGATGCTTGTCCCGTTCTGTAGTGCCGGGGTACCACACGGTGATGGAGGAGGTGAGGATGGACTCGATGATGGCCGTGTAGAACTGCACCAGCATCTTGGTTGGCAGCTTAAGTTTCCTCAGCTGCCGCAGGAAGAACATCCTCTGCTGGGCCTTCTTGATGAGGGAGCAGATGGTTGCCTCCCATTTGAGGTCCTGGGTGATGGTGAAGGAGTCCACGATGGAGATGGGGGTGGGAGAGTCTGTCAGGGCGAGGGGGGATGGTGGGGCTGTGTCTTTCCTGAAGTCCACGATCATCTCCACTGTCTTCTGGGCGTTCAGCTCCAGGTTGTTGTGGCTGCACCAGGACGCCAGCCGGTTCACCTCTCTCCTGTAGTCAGACTCATTACCGTCCGAGATGAGCCCGATGAGGGTGGTGTCGTCTGCAAACTTGATCAGTTTAACGGACTGGTGACTGGAGGTGCAGCAGTTTGTGTACAGGGAGAAGAGCCAGGGGGAAAGTACACAGCCCTGAGGAGTTCCAGTGTCCATTCCAATGGTAGTCTTCCATTTTCTGGCTATTGTCCGATCCATTCGATTGGTAGTCTTCCATTTTCTGGCGATTGTCCGATCCATTCGAATGGTAGTCTTCCATTTTTCTTCTGCGTCTGTGTTTTTGCTTTCCATTTTAACGCGTTGGAGATCATTTTAGCAGTTCTTTTGTTAAAAGTTTATTGGAGGGGTTAACCCTCCAATCAAACTTTTAACAAAAGAACACATTACTTCTGATCTATGTCTTGAACGACTCATTTTTCTTCAGGATTTCAAAGCGAAATGCATGTATAACATGTGCTGACTTCCTAAAATAAGGGCCACCTGATTCAAACCTGTTTTTCCACAGAATGATTGACCTCACCAATTGAACTCCCCACTGCTATTATTTTGAACACACCCCTTTCAATTGAATATTCAACTACACAGAAGTAAGAGCATGCATATCATGAATGCTGGTTCTGTCTGTTTCTAAGAATCTACTGCACCTACTGGTAAATTGTTGACCATGTAGTTCTATGATTTATACCAAAAACTGTGAATAATCTGGTTAGTCATGTTGGACTGCTATTATTTTGAACACCACTGTACAACTAATAACACTTACTTGATTTTAATACTTTTACAGAATGCCTTGTGCCAGCTAATGTTTAAGAAAAAAGCATCTGACGTGGCCAAAGAGAAGGGCAAGTCAGAACAGTTGCAAAGGCATATGGGATCTGCCATGTAAAACTGAGCAGATACTGCAAAACACTGCAGAAGCTGAGAGACCGGGGTCCAGTGATCATCCCAGTGCAGGTTACTGAAGCATCAACAACGTTTTCTCTGAGGTGCAGGAGGAAATGTTGGCTGACTATTTGACTCAGACAGCAGACCTGTATTATGGACTGACTCCATGTGAGGTTAAGCATATGACAGGTTAAAGAGAGAGAGAGACATTGTTCTGGATTGTTCTTTTATTTAAATAAACCTCTATTTGAAGCATATCACATGACGTGGCCTCTGCTTTTGTTTCTTTTGTCTAACTGTTACAACTTACCCCAGCATGTGTTACAACCTAGGTTTAGGTCTGTGATATTCTCGTTTGAATTGGTGCCATTTGTAGTGAACAAATGTGGGTACTAATTTGAATTTCAATACATTTGAAAATCAATAAAAGGAAATATGCACAAACACTTTCATTTCTGAAATGTGGAAACAAAAAATGAATTATACTTTATACACGGTTCAGTGAGTTACAGGTGCTGAAGCAAAAAATGTTACAACCATACCCGGTCTTCCCTATATATTTTTCAATTTAATGCACCCAAACTGAGGGTGCAAAAATCTCAAATGAGGGTGCAATGCACTCTTTTGAACCCCCGTAGAACCAGACCTGCCCGATCTAACCTCTACATGCTTTTTTAGTGCTCGTAGACCCGTGCCTGTTCTCTTCCCAAGTCCCAGCGCAGCTGACGCGGGGAACCGTTTCTCCTGTCCGGGGAGCCAAGCGTCTACATTTCGCTGTTGTTCCCGCTGCTTTGCTATGGAAGCTTTTTATGAGGAAGCGATCCGCGATGAATACATCCACTTCATTTTGCCTTGTTCGGACATTTCACAAGAGAAATACCTGTTTATCCGGTTTAGTAAAGCTGCACTTCTGATTGGCTGGAACATCTTGCCCATGCACAGTTATTAAGGGTAGCAGATGACACACTGCAGGCCCAGGGAGCATACTGTCAATGTATATCGAATGCTGATTGGCTGATAATTCTGTCAGTCATGCTGATCTGTCAATCATGTGTGCGGCCTGACAACACCTGGATCTGTAGGGAAGGCCCGAAGAAGGAGGTGTTTAAGGCACTTTTGAGTAGGAAATTACAGTTACACATCAACAATACCAATATAACCGACTCAACTGTACATTATAAATTACAAATTAAATATACTATTAAGACATAGTAAGACATGTAACAATATGCTGACCTTGAGTGCAGGCTGTTGGTTCTAATTGCTCTTGAATTGTAATTGTGGATTGTTACATAATGCCCCATTGCATTTTCATGAAAATAAAAATGTGTCAAGTGCATTTTATACTCATCAAAATGTAATAATTACATAATGCTTTGAGGAGGTTTGTTACCAATTCGGCTTTATCTCAAACTCAATTTATACTCAATGTGTATACATTTTGGACTTTAATTACAAAATTAGGACTCCACCCACATTCCGCTCACTTCATACTTATTTTTCACAGTTATTTGCGTATTTGTAAATGTGTGTGCTGAGAATTTGTGGCTTTATTGGGCTGCATGACACCACATGTACTCCTAATGAATGATTATGAGATAAGCCGCAGTATAATGAATGGTGATTCATTCATGTTAACCTGTGTAGCGTGGCAATTAGCCCCGTGGTAATGCCCCTCCAAGCTGCGGGCTTATCCTACTGTTTTGTGTTCACTGATCCCCTGAGCTGGTCCTTAAAGCTCCCTCTGGTCCTCAGGGCGTTGCACACTCCTCCTCGCTCACTGCTGAGAGCGACACATCCTCTTTGTGGAAACCTCCACTGACAACTCTGCCAACTGCACAGACAGGAAGAGGAACCGCGCACTTCCCCTCTCATTCGAGGATGTCCTCTACCTGTGACCAGCGCAGGAGTGTCAAGATGACCACAGACCACAGAAAGGTAGGAGTTTCCACCTCTTAGAAGAAAGGTCAAACACTGAGGACAGAATGTTTGGCATTAAAGTGCATATGACAGGTTTGAAAGCTTTTGTAATTTTGTTAGTTAGATGGATAACATCTGTTGTAAGTAATAATCATAGTTTTATTTCAGTGAAGCAGCGATTTAATGAAGGAACGTTATTTTTATTCACATTAAAATGATCGACAGTTTGTTGGTAAAGACACGCACATCCACAGGTCCTGAGTCAGTGTGCAGCGTCAAAAAGCCATAATAATTTGTGGGCCACTGGAGCTGCAGCCCATCCAAATGGCCCAAAAGCTACTGAAGGATTTTTGTAAAAAGAAGCAGAAAAAAATATGATTGTGTACAATTTTGACATTAGGGTCTTTAAAGGGGGGGTATTATGCTTTTTTCAATCACATAGCACCAGTCTATAGCATACTACAATGATGACGTAACCTTCTGTTGGTCTGTATATGCAGGAAATTAAAATAACTGCCTTGAATAAAATTGCTCTCTCAAAATGGCTGTACTGAACGTCTTGAAATAGGCCTCTGTCTCTTTAAGAAGCTTTCCGACACGCCCCTTCAGCACACTGCTGTGGCATCTAAACAACACTACTGTGTGGGGAGGGGCTCTGCTGAGCTGAGGAGCAGTGGTTGGTGGCTTGGCTGGTGACAAAAGGTCCAGAGGCGTCTCCAGGAGGTGGGGGCGTTCCTAGGAGGACTGAGGCATAGCTACACCTAAAATGGCTGCCGTCTAAGTTTTTACTGATTACTCAAAAATATGTGAATGAGCCAAGGCAACACTCCAGGCATGTGTTTAATGAGGGAATGACATAATAACATGATATAAAGCTTGAAAAAGTCCATTTTACATAATACCCCCCTTTAAAGGGTGCAAAATTGAAGGATCACACAAGGGTTACGGAACCGCACAGCTGCTCACCAGCTTTTAAAAAAAAATTATATTATTATTATATTATGCCTAACTATTAACAGAGAAAACACATTTAATCTTTCAATTGAAAGAAAATAAATTTTGGGAGATTTGGCCCGTCCTCGTTCTGCAGCCTGCACTTTTTGTCTTTTTTTTATTGTTGTCATTGAATAAAGTGAGAGCGGACATGTGTCTCGTTAACATGACAGTGGCACTTTAAATTAGCTTATTTAATTATATTCTTGTAATGTAGCAAGTACCTGCTGAACTAAAGAATGAGACGAGCTGTGTGCTTTTATGCTTGCATGCTTGATCGGAACTGGAAATCACGGCGTGGGCTGTGGAGCTACCGTTAGCTTGATTTTAACGTTATGCACAGTCAATTCTGACTTACTCACTTCTCAATGATATTTACAGACTGGGGAAAACGACTGGGTCAAGACGAGCTTCCCGACTTATGCACAAACAAACAAAACACTTACTGCAGAATTCAGCTGATTTGTTCTTTTATCATCTAATGTTAAATCTTTTTAGTTAAACACTGCTACTTTTTTTGAGTTTAGTGTGAGCTGTATGTATATGTATACTTTACAGCTGCTGTCATCCTTAATGTAACAAAATTACGAGTGAAATACCCGACATCATCAATATACGAGATATTGTTTCAAATTCACAAACTACTGTTTAGCTTTTGAGATGCTCATAACACATTTGAATGATTAGCTGAGAATTAAAAAGCATTAAAAGTCATTAAATTGCCAAAATCACGGTCTTAGATGTCATTATAAAGCTTTGGATTGAAATCGGCATTAAATGTAAATCTCTTGGAAAATGATGAAAGTGCTCAATCATTTTTACTTTAAAAGTCCTATAATCGAAAATACTAAATTATCGTCTAAAGCAGTGCTTCCAAACCTTTTGTGTCTGAGTTTGAGTAATTTTTTTTTACTCCAGTACCTCGGGAATTCTGCCAATTTATACAATTTAGAAAAGTAAAGCTAAAATACTCCCAAAACACAAAACCCCCGCTTAGTGCTCAAGTACCCCTGGTTGGGAAACTGGTCTAAAACATATTCAGTTGCCTGAAATTGACCACATTTTTCCCCCTGAAACGTGGGCATTAAAATGGCATTAAAATCATTACATTTGACTTGCTTCGGCCCGTATTATACCTGGTTTTACCATACTCATTTTGTTTCGTACAAGGGTCTGGATCTTCACAATTGAGCTCCGTAATCAAGTGGGAGGGGTGAACTCCTTTGAAATGATTGGATCTGATTTTTGCTAGCGTTTGGTCGTGACGTTTGTAATGCGCCCGAGTGAGTGAAGCAGCTATCATAACTCTATCATAACTCTTGGGAGCATTCCTTGCGCGTTCCAAGGCTTCAATTTTAATTTCTGGATATTTGGGAGCCGAGCCAGAACGGATTGAGGAGCTTCCATTACTTTCGTATCCGCCGCCATTGCTAAACTACAACCAGCAAATGCTTGACGTCACTTACAATGCCCGCCTGCCCATCCTGGCATTGCAACAGAGGATTGTTATTGTTTGATTTTACACTCATTATGGTTCTATTTAAAATGAAAAGAACTGTGTGCAGACCCTCTCTGATGAGAACTAACACAGTTAATACAGAATGTACACCAGTACAGTACAGTATCTAAACAGTGTGGCCACATACAAAGGGACTGGGAGAGCTGCAAATGAGTTGGTGACGCGGCTTAAAGTTTAACAACTTTCTCCTCGAATGGTTGGTAAAAATATCTCAGAGAGGGACTTTTCCCTGCTTAAATATCCAACCATCTTCTGGCGCTTTATCTGGGAAAAAAACAAGGGAATTACACAAGGGATTAGCTTTAGCATTTGTATTAACTCGCTTAGATTAAAGGCCTCCAACACAGTGCCATTGTGGTTTGGTTATGTAACATGATCAACACTCTGTACTCTGTCGCTAATCGGTTACACTTACATAATTATTAGAAGCATATTTGAACATGACAGCCATATTCTTACGGCGCTCTTTAAACACACTCACATTCCAGCGCATTTCCCAAAAATTAAGCTAGCATCATTAACAATGTCACAATAAGGAAATTTACAAACAACTTTCTGAATTTGATCTTTTTTCCAAGATTACATTAAGTCTAACGAGTAATTTTTGTTGTTGATCATCCATTTTAAAGAGCAAACGATCATCTATCTAGGCCTCCAGGACCGATCACAACTTTGTGGGTCCCGCCTCATGGAAAGTTTCTACCCTAAAAAATCAAATCAAATCAAATTCACTTTATTTATCCATTAGGAACTTTATTTGCAGAGGAAGTGCCAGCCAAAAACCCAATGATACGAACATGAACTTTGGAACCGTGAGGGGTGGAGACTTACCGTCTTTTGTTTTGGAAATTATTCATTTCCAAACTTACAAATAATAATTGTGTATTTGTAGAGCACAATTCATACTGGTAGGCAGTTCAAAGTGCATAGTAAGCCCATAACATGATACTGCTGATAACGTCTGGATTTGTTTTCTACAAATTCTACTATAGTTACAACCTTTATTTTCAATCTCCTTATCACTAGGACCACGTGTGTGTAATGTCTGACACCTGCCCTTCATATGGTGACTGTTAATTTGGCCAAATCTTCCCTGAATTTTCCAGCACATATCCCACCTGCTCCTGGAGACACTCATTGCACTTGTTTGACTCGGCAAACTTTTATGATTGAGTAAATTAGTATTTTTAATAATTTAGCTTAAAAGGAATTACAAATAAACCCTTTGATTTTGCCAAACCATTTGTGGCAACAACAATAAACCCTGAATAACCAATGATCGAAGGGTACATGGATTATGAATGAACTTTTGTCAATGTGTTTATGTTTGTGTTGATTTATTGCTTTATTTGTTTTGGTCCAGCCCACAGCGGACGCTCTGAAAGGGGCCATCCAACTTGGAATTGGGTATGCAGTGGGCAACCTGAGCTCCAAGCCTGACCGGGATGTACTTATGCAGGATTTCTCTGTGGTGGAGAGTGTCTTCCTTCCCAGGTAATGTCCTTATATATCTCTCTCTGTTCCACCCCCGGTTCACTGTACAAACACAAGCTAGCAGGGGACGAGTGGGTTAAAAGTTTATTGAATAGTTGGATAAACGTCGGTGCTTAGACTGTGATAGGTTGATACCTGACACAGAACTATATGGAAATTTTGTCTCAGCCTCACATTTTCCTTAGCCATTACATGTATAAATGTGACTGTGATAAATATAATTAACAATTATACTTGATACACAAACTGTCACCTACCGTTCCCTTCTCCCTGGTTCGCCTCAAGAGCCCCTGCAGGCGGCTTGGGAAATAATATGAACAAACTGGTCTCAGACTGCTGACCTACAAAGCTCTAGAGATACGGACACACTCCAATATTCAATCATCACCAGTCTGCAAAATAACCCCAGAAGACTTTTCTCAGCATTGTGGCAGCAGAGGTCCCGGGTTCAATCCCCGGCCGGACGGGGCCTTTTGGTGGAGTTCTCCCTGTGTCTGCAGAGGTTTCCTCTGGGTACTGCGGTTTCCCCTACCACTAAAAACATGTACAATAGGTGAATCCTCCAGACAGGTGATACAGACCATTAGGGTTGGGCAGCATTTTAACTGTCCCGGTAAAAATATTCCCCATGATAGGATTTTGTCTCATACTGGTGTAAATGATAACTCACATGCTGGAAGTAAGCAAACTTTAGCGCGGGCTGAGCGGGAAAGCTGGTCCAAGCGTTGGCAACTTTGACACAGATTTAGCCACTTTTCAAACCTACTTTTACTATTTTTGGAAATGAGACAAGCAACAAATGTTGTGTGACTCTCCAGGATTTTAATAAAGTCCCTATCGCGTCCTGGAAGTTTTGCAAAGCACATCCAGCTGCTCTCCGTGTGCATGCAAGTCCCACACCTTAAAATAATTTAAAAATAATCTTCTTTCAGGTATTTTTTATGACAGATTACAAACACAAAAGCTCTGTCTAAATTCGCCTTTTACACCAGATAACAAATAATACAAGTCTGCGGAAAAGTGAAAGTACAGAAACCTGCAGTTACATCAATGTCAGTGTGCCACTAATAGCAGCAACATGCTTCTTGTTGTCCCTACAAATTATAAGCCGTCAATGGTCCAGTAGCTGAGAGAGCTTTATTGTGAAAGAGTCAGACAGAAGAATATCACTAGGACAGGGGCAGCGGGTTTAGGCCGATTACAGAGGATTGACCACCACTCAGACTAAGGGAATATGTTTATGAACTTTAGTGAATTTAGGTCCTTATTGCCCATGGGTGGGGGATCGGCGGCGCGGTGGCTTATGGGATGGCACATAACTCCTAATCGCCGGTTAGTTAGCACCAGAGGTCCCTATGCTAAAGTGGCTATGATAGTTAGCATTGAGGCTTCTTTCCCTAAGTCCTTCCTAACTGACAGCTCTATTCAGAGGCTTCTTATCATGGCGGACACTGACGCACATCCGGTTTGGCGTTAGACCTCTTACCAATCAGCTCGTTTCGGCTACGGCCTCAGATTGGGTAAACAGCTCTGAAGCTCTAGTTCCTAACTGCAGTCTAACAGTTGACCTTATCACGTGACAAGGGTTAGGAGCTAGGATCAGGACATAGGAGCTACTGTACGTATTAGGATTTCGGATGGACCCATAGATAATGAAGCGACAAAGGACAAGGGAAACACAGAGGTAGAAATACATGAGGGAATGTGGCACAGGTGAAACACGTTAGGGCGGGGCCTTCTTTGTTTTTAATTCTGACTTGGGCTCTCTTCAGCATTTATTAAGCCCACAGCCACCAGTCTTGGCATCATTGTCGATGGTGATTTTAAGCTTGACAAGCAGATAAATGCTGTGGTTAAATCCAGTTTTTATCATCTTTGGCTTTTATCTTGTCTTAAACTGGTCTTAGTGACTACTGTAATGCACAGTACACTGGAATTAGCCAAACAAACCTGTCACACTTCCAAAATTCTGCTGCACGTCTTTTAACTGACACAAGACGCACAAACACATTACGCCTATTTTATACTCACTGCACTGGCTCCCCGTTAGTTTTAGAGTTGATTTTAAAATCTTATTGTTTGTTTTTAAGGCTTTGCACATACTGGCACCGTCGTACATCTCCGACCTCATTAATCCCAACACTCCCACGCGCTCACTGTGGTCTGAGAACCAGCTCCTGCTCATTGTCCCCAAAATCAACCTTAAAAGTCGAGGTGATCGGGTATTTTCAGTTGTTGGCCCCAAACTTTGGAATGCTCTGCCTCCTCACATTAGAACAGCACCCTCTGTTGATGCATTTAAGTCTGCTTTAAAAATACACACTTTTATTCACTGGCGTTTAACCCGGCATAGGGAGTATGGCAAGGCAAGGCAAAGCAACTTTATACCGCGCATTTCATACACAAGGCAACTCAATGCGCCTTACAAAAGAAGATATGCGAAATTACAATCAGGTTGAGTTAAGGTAAAGCACATATATAGAAACATCAAGACATGGGAGATACACAGCACACGAGGTCACGTGCGGAATTTTTTCTTAGGGAGGGGAAGGACGACCGGCCATTGACCGGGGGGTGGGGCAGAGGAAACGTGTTGAGGCAGATGCAGAACGACGGGGGCGTGGTTAGGGAGGGGGTATGTGTGTGCGGTTATTTACAGTCTGAAAGTCGGTGTTTTGCAAAATATGACCCAGAGAGCTCCGTGGTTTGGCCTTGAAGGGAAGTGTTTTACGGCTTAGGAGAGATAAGTGGTCCAGCTGCTTCAAACCTCCTCTCTCAGGAGGAAGAGAATTATTCCAGAATAGTTCATAAATTTATAATGAATTAGCTTTTAATTGTCCCAGCATTAGTTCAGTTCTCCACAGCAGGTAGTTCCCTTCACAGTTCAACCCTTTTCCTCCTAAAATATAGTCCAACTATTGTCCGTCTCCACAGCGAGCTGCCAGGTCGTACATAACAGTTCATCGCTGTGCGTTACTTTCCGGTGTAATTCCATCACTCGGTCACTCCCTGCTCCAAAGTGCACGTTAATTTTAACGGACAGCAGTGTGGTCCGATTGCAGACTGCTATCATTCAAAATTTCCGATAATCCAGGGCAGTCCATCCAATAAGCAGGTACCCTGTTCCAAATAAGTAAATATCTTTGATGTCTCCGATCAACAGGACCGCTAGGCAAACGACATCCATCGCAAACCGAGCTGTGAAAATCCGGTCAGGGAAGACGACCTCCTCCGTAGTCTCACTTTGTGGAAAAAAAAAAGCATCAATTGCGCTGAGATTCCAGTTCCATAGTTTAGCGGTTCGGGAGGACAGCGAGCAGGTGGTCCAAGAGGAAAAATAAAATTCAGACAGACACTCGCAGAGGCAGGAAAAAAGCACGAAAGCCAGGAGAAGTGAGAAAACACGTCGGCACTCGACAGAGACAGGAAGAATGGAAGAGTGGTATGTGGTCCTCCTGACTGTCTTTCATGAATTTTATGTTTATAGTATTGGATTGGATTGGGGCAGGCATAAAACGAAGGTAGTCAAACAGAAAATCACAAAGATAGAAAAAAAAACATATCAAAATAAACACAAAAACCTTAAACACTACAAACATGTACAATAGGCCAGGATGAATGAGAGTGTGTTTGAGAGTGCGCATGGGGGACGACGGATGCAAATTACGGTGTGTCTTGTTTACATGCATGAGACCCATGTATGTTCATTAACATGCACTGTCCCGACCAAATAAACCAATAAATAAATAAATAAATATAGTGAAGAATAAACCACAATTGTGATGCACATCAAAGAAAACAAATAGTCCAATAACTGTATAACTTTTATAAAGCTATTTGTTTGTGTGTTTTTTCTGATAGCCTTATCTATCATGTTTGCAAGTTTATTTTGCCAGCTTGTTGCCCTGTTTTGTCAAACTCCTCATGGGGAGGTGCTGTTGGGAGAGCCCGCATACAAATATGCTGAATTGTTGGTTATGGTTTTGAAGCATGGAGAGACCAGCGCTTTGATACCGATGGACCATCACTATATGCGCTTTGAATCAGAATTTTTATTGTCATTGTTGATGAACAGATTCACAAACTAGGATTTTTTTCCCGGTTCAATTGTGCAACATTAAACATAAAAACATATAACACATAACTTACATAAATAATCAACTTTAAATCTATAGACTATAAGGACGTGCATATAAATAAAATATCATGAAGACAATGACAATTTGAACTGACGGAGAGATGAGCTTGGACAACGAATCTCTCTTCTTAAACATATAGACATAATCAAGTTACAATTGAGTTATTTTCATTTATTTCCTTAATTAGCCTTGCTATTGCTAACTCTTGGATGTACATGCTGTATGAAAAAGACCTGCATGTCCTTGTGTTCCAGTGACGGCAGCAGTCTCACGCCTGCGCACCACTTTCCGGACTTTAGGCTGAAGACATACGCTCCTCTGGCCTTCCGGTACTTCAGGGAACTATTCGGCATCAAACCGGATGACTACCTGGTATGGCCCTCTCAGACCATTATAAACTGGCTCTGTAAATGTGAAAGGGGAAGGGGAAACCACTCGGGCTGCAACTAATGATTATTTTGTAATCGATTCATTTATCGATTATTTTTTCGATTAATTGATTAATCGCTTGGCTGTGAGTGGTGTAGTAAAATTGTATTTTAATTTTTTTTTTTAAATATCACATAACGTTAAAGTTATGTGATACGCTTGAGGACGTGTTGAATGAGTAAACTTAAAGCGAAAGTTTGTTGGAGGCTCTTAGCGCTAATTCTGCTTTCTGATTGGATGAGACACAGACAGATAGTCATGAAATTTTCAATGTACAACACACTACATACACTAACAACAAACAAAGAAGGTTTTCAAAAAAATACAATATTTTCATGTCATTTTTGCTCTATTTGAGTCTGTGTGAGCCAGAAAACAATTAATCGATTTCTAAAACAGTTTCAATAGTAGTTTAGTCGTCGATTAATCGATTAGTTGTTGTTTCAGTAGAAACCACTGGACTCAAATTGAAATTTACGTCCGCTTGTTTTGCTTAACACTTTTAAATTAGAATCAACTGGGTCCGTGTACTTGTTCATTGTATTTTCATTTTTAAAAGCAATATGCAAATCAAACATTGCGATTTTACATAACATGTACTTTTAAGATAAAAAGAATACTGACTATTTTGTTTTTTCATTTGTCTATATAAGACATTGACTTGATAATTGACCCTGCCAACAAAGAAAATACAACAATTAACCTTTATTGATTACATTGAATCCTTTTCTGCTTCAACTCAAATAGTGAAACTGTCTTGATTAGGAGAATAGCGCTACTTAAACTTGAGTAGATCTGAGTTTCTTGGGTAACAGATAAATTCCAAACGCTATTGACCAGTGATCAGCATTTGGCTTTCGCTTTGCTCCCGTTCAAGATGTCCAAGGTACAAGTGCCCGCACCGACCTATTGCTATCCAAAGCCAGCAGTGGCTGGGTGGAGTGTTTAATCTGTATATAGGTAACCTGTTGTTTATAAGGCTACCTGCACTGTCCAACAGTTAATGTCCAACATTTAAGCGTTGACAAAACTAAACGCATGTTTCTGCACAGTGTGAGCTACTATAGATACGGAGGAATGGTCCAGTCTGCATGGACTCAACTGCCTGGATGACTGGGAATTGACATTGTTTGGTTAATTATTGGTCCGTTCATTATATTTTTGATTTTAAAAAGAAAATGCAAAACCAAGAATTACGTTTTTACATATTCAGCACTGTTGCAATATAAAAAGAATACTGATTGTTTTTTATTTAAGATTCTTTTTATTACTTTTAAATGTTTACATGGCTTGGCACCATTGTACTTGTCTGAGCTCCTGTCTGTCCATGCCCCGTCCAGAGCACTTCGCTCAGCTGACCTGCTCCTTCTGGATGTGCCCAAAACACACATGAAAACCAGAGGAGACAGAGCTTTTGCTGCTGTTGCCCCCCGGCTGTGGAACGGTCTGCCCCTCAGTATGCGCTTGGCCCCGACTCTAAGCAGTTTTAAGTCCTCCCTTAAAATCACCTGTTTGCACAGGCTTTTCAATAAGTTGAGCTGTTTCTCCATTGTTTTTCTGTTTCATTGTTCTTCATGTTTTATTATGCCCTGCATTCTTTTGTTTTGTTTATTATCCTTTTTATGTGAAGCACTTTGGGCAGCTATGGCTGTTGTAAATGTGCTATAGAAATAAACTTGACCTTGACCTTGACCTTATTTAAATTTCCCTCTATCAGACAAATATTTCATAATCGATTATGCAAAAAGGAAAACACGATAATAAAGCTTTTATTGATTTTGTTGAATCCTTTTCTGCGTTAACCCGGAAGTGGAACTTGCTCATTGAGGAAAACAGCACAAATAAAAGTTGAGCACATCTAAGTGTCACTCTAGTGGCTACGAGAAACTCACAGGCTGTGGCTGAGCCTTAAGTGGAGCTGCGTGGTTCTAGACAGGCAGACGCAGATGCGTAAAGCATGTCAAACCATGAGCCGGTAGGTGTTTGTGCATAACAGAAGGATTCCAATGCTACCTTGAGCTAAAAAAAAAAAAGATGCTGTGTGCGGCCAGTGCTGCATAAACATTGTGCTCCTCATCAATTTCTTGTAAATCATGGAAATTGTTCACACAAATTGTTCGCGCAGAGTACCTGAGTTCGGTCATCGATGGTGCTGCTGCGCTATACGTAATTGCAGACTGGACCATTCATCACGTCTGTAGTAGCTCACACTAATGCACGCATAAAATTTACAAAATCCATTCACATCAGAACCCAGCTCTGGACACACTCCCTGGACACGCAGCGGTGTCAACACTCTTACCTTTTCAGAGCGGCGTCGCTCGGAAGCCAGGACACTCCACAGACACGCTTCAATGAGGTAGTTTCCATCTACCTGATCTTTACGCACAATAATTGACTGTTCTATAGTTCTAAAGTTATTTACACCTTTTATAAATGCAATGCACCAGTAACGGTCCTTACAAAGTTTGATGGTGCACAGGCATTTCCTGTGCTATTGTTGCTAATCAGTCATTTGCGTTTCGAAGCGGCACAAAGCGAAAATCTCTCTTTGCAGAAGGGGAGAGGGTATCCTTTTAGCTGTCCTGTCTGTGACATCATCCTCAACTACTTTGGACACAACTTCATTAATCTCTCCAACCAGACCCGACTTCTTTCTAGAACAGGTCTCCCGTCTCTCTCCTCGGTGTGTAAACAGCACGTTCCATGGCCAGAGCGCACAAAGTGTTTGTGAACAGGAGCAGAGTGTAAGCCAGATCGCTGGTCAATAGCGTTTGGAATTTATCTTTTAGCCAAAAAACTCACATCTACTAAAGTTGTATTAAAAGTACACTATTCTCCTAGGCTTCCATTTCACTTCACTCGAGTTGACGCAGAAAATGTTTCAACGTAATCAATAAAGGTTAATTATTGTATTTTCTTTGTTGGCACTGTGTGTTATCAAGTAAATGTCTTATAGACAAATTATTTTTTTTGACAGTCAGATTTATTAAATATTGCAACAGTACAAAATGCAATGTTAGATTTTGCATAATTCCTTTTAAAATCAAAAGTACAATGAACGCAAAAGTACACGGACCATTATGGTACTCACAGATTTTGATTTTTCTGTCTTTCTCTTTTCAAAACTCTTTAAAAAGTTATGTAAATGATGTTTTTTTTTTATCAAAATAATGATTTCTATCTAAATAAACAAGGCTAATCATTTACAGGTGAAATTCGGAAAAATTTAATATTGTTTAAAAAGTGCATTCATTTCTGTTATTCAACTTAAAGAGTAACTAAACACCAAATCAATTTTTTTTACTGATAATGTCTCAATGGGTGTCTCATAGTGTTGTCTACTGGTCCTTGACATTATTCTGACATTATAGCGCAAACATGTGTTAAATCCTAACTTTGGCCTGACAACGAATGGGTTGCGCCCCCTTCAGGGTTAACTCTGCTACTAAATTAGAATTTCCTGATTGGCTGGAGACGTGTCCACGGCCTCCACAGAACGTCATAAACCGCACCAGCTCCACACATCGTCATCAGGTGCTGCCCATTGTCCTGCCCCTGTACCTGTGGTTTATAACCAAGTCCCTCCCACGTAATCAGTCTGCTGTGATTGTGCCAATGCAAAGGCCCACACACTCACCCCCGCATGTCACCCCCAAACTTCAGAGACCGCCTCTTTCACTGCAATTTTTGACTTTTGTTTGTGGGTGGGAAAGGCTTTGCCACGCCTGTTTAGGTACTCTTTAAACTGTGAAACTAATATATGATAGACTCATTACATGCAAAGTGAGATATATAGCCTTTATTTGTTATAATCAGACCCCAAATGTGAGCAGTGACATTCAGGTTTGGGTCGGGTCGGACTTAAATTATTTTTTGTGTGCAGTACTCTCTGTGTAAGGAGCCCCTTATCGAGCTGTCCAACCCGGGCGCCAGCAGCTCCTGGTTCTACCTGACCAGTGACGATGAGTTCATCATCAAGACTGTTCAGCACAAGGAGGCGGAGTTTCTTCAGAAGCTCCTGCCTGGGTACTACATGGTGAGAACATCCACAGCTCTCAATCTGCTCCCTCTGACCCTCTCCTCTGCTCCCTGTGACCCTCTCCCCTGGTCCCTCTGACCCTCTCCTCTGGTCCCTCTGACCCTCTGCTTTGAGCCTCTCCTCTGGTCCCTCTGACCCTCTGTTTTGCACCCTGCGACCCTCTCCTCTGGTCCTCTGACCCTCTGTTTTGCACCCTGCGACCCTCTCCTCTGGTCCCTCTGACCCTCTGTTTGCACCCTGTGACCCTCTCCTCTGGTCCCTCTGACCCTCTACTTTGCTCCCTGTGACCCTTTCCTCTGGTCCCTCTGACCCTCTCATCTGGTCCTTCTGACCCTCTGCTTTTAGCCTCTCCTCTGGTCCCTCTGACCCTCTGTTTTGCTCCCTGTGACCCTTTCCTCTGGTCCCTCTGACTCTCTCCTCTGCTCCCTCTAACCCTCTCCTCTGGTCCTTCTGACCCTCTGTTTTGCTCACTCTGACCCTCTGCTTTGCTCCCTGTGACCCTCTCCTCTGGTCCCTCTGACCCTCTGTTTTGCTCCCTGTGACCCTCTCCTCTGCTCCCTCTGCCCCTCTCCTCTGCCCCTCTCCTCTGCCCCTCTCCTCTGACCCTTTCCTCTGCCCCCTCGGCCCCTCTCCTCTGCTCCCTCTACTCTAGTTTAAAGAGCGGGTCTGACCCTTTCTTTAACCCTTGTGCCTTGGTAACCACTTGCCTCCCGCCTTTTTGTCGTGTGTTGGTCGTTTTTTGTTGTCGTGTTTTGGTCACTTTTTTTGTCGCTCTTTTGTCGCTTTTTTTGTTGCCTTTTACAGTTTTTATGCTACCAACCCATTACTTTAATGTAAAAAAAATATATGCAATCACTAGTTTTGGCCATTTGTATTCCCTTCTCTCCTGTGCCTTATATAATATTTGGGGAGGGAAAAAATGTTAACTAAAAAAAAAAGCAAAACTGCTGCTAGAAAATGGGTACTAATAAAAAACACTTTATGTTGCAGGTGAATGAAAATCTGCAAATTCCAATGTAAGTCTATGGGACACATCTGTAGTTCCAAAGCATGCATTTATAACGGACGTCTATGAGGCACAACTACACAAAGTAACTTTACACGAAAACAAAAAACGCACCAAAGTCAATCTTCGTACTGATTATCCACACAGGCAGGCCAGTCGGACTAAAAAAAAAGTGTCATTAATACATTATTTCATTTTATGCAGCATTGCTGATGGTCGTAATATGACAAACACTGTCATCTAAAAGGTTAATACTATTTCATAATTTATTAAGTTAATATGTCAATATAAATAGGACTCTTTCATGAAAACAATACAAAAACATTATATTTGAAAAATATGAATCTTTGACAATTCTATGGTAGTTTAAAGGTTGAAATGTACAAAACTGACTTTACACAAAAATAGCCATAATAATAATAATAATTAAAGCCGCAAGCGGCATTTAGAGGCCCTCGAGGGTCTCGTTTGGCCGGTTGACGCCGGTGGCCGCACGCCGCCGCAATAACCGGGAGGCGCTGCCGCGCCCTACCTGGTTATGATTTCGCTGCCACCGTAGGTCAAGTTTGTAAAAGAGCAAAGAGAAGAAATGGAGCCTTCGGCGCTAGATCACTCGATTTTTCCCAAAATGGCCGACCTCCTGTTGGTTGCTTAGCAACCACGTAATGTACTTTTTTGTTCGGACAGTCGTGACGCATGCGTGTACCAATTTTGGCTTAGCTACGCCAAAGTTGACACCGGGTCGTTGCCATGGCAACACGGTGGGAAAAGGGGCGTGGCCTCAATGACATTTTTGTTCGGGGTCACGTGACGGATGTTTGTGCAAAATTTCTTTTGTCTACGACAAAGTTAATTTTTTTTCCTCATTCATTTATATTTGGTGGTCTGCAGGGGGCGCTATCGCGCCCATTTTCAAATTTCCTATATCACAACATCTGGGGTCGACGACTCTACCAACGATTCAAGTTACGCTCAAATGGGCTTCAGTTTGTGCGAGTTATGACTCTTTGACCGCGGCAGCGAGCGCTGAAAACGGACGCCGAATTCATGGCGTTGCCATGACAACACCGTTAATCCTATTAGAAAGTTTTTAATAACTTTTAATGTCCCACTTGTGTAGATGATCTGGAGCGAACGGGGAGTCGCTGCGTTCAACGCCCTAGGACGAGTTCGTTCAAATGCGAGTGCACGAAATGGCGCCTTCGGCGACAGATTACTCAATTTTTCCCAAAATGGCCGACCTCCTGTTGGTTGCCTAGCAACCATGTAATGTACTTTTTTGTTCAGACAGTCATGACGCACGCGTGTACTAATTTTGGTTTGGCTGCGCCAAAGTTGACACCGGGTCGTTACCATGGCAACACGGTGGAAAAAGGGGCGTGGCCATCATTGACTTTTTTTGATCGGTATCACGTGACGGATGTCTGTGCCAAATTTCTTTTGTCTACGACAAAGTTCAATTTTATTCTTCATTTTGATTTGGTGCTCTGCAGGGGGCGCTATCGCGCCCATTTTCAAATTTCCTATATCACAACATCCGGGGTCGACGACTCGACCAACGATTCAAGTTTCGCTCAAATCGGCCACAGTATGTGCGAGTTATGACTGTTTGAAGTCGGTGGCGAGCGCTGAAAATGGACGCCGAATTCATGGCGTTGCCATGACAACACCGTTAATCCTATTAGAAAGTTTTTAATAACTTTTGATGTCCCACATGTGTAGATGATCTGGAGCGAACGGGGAGTCGCTGCGTTCAACGCCCTAGGACGAGTTGGTTAAAATGCGAGGGCACGAAATGGCGCCTTCGGCGCCAGATCGCTCTTCTGGCCAATATGGCCGCCCTCCTGATGGTTGCCTAGCAACCGCGTAATATGTTTTTTTGTTTGGCTTCACATGAACAATCACTGTGCCGAATTTTTTTCGTCTACGACGAAGTCAAGTTTTCGGGCATCTCCATAGGCGCAATGTAATTTTGATTTTCCAGGGGGCGCTGGCGCGCCATTTTTTTGATTTTTTATATTTTCTAAATGTGAAGAATTTTGTTTTCACGTGTTTGAATTTTGTGCAAAAAATCAGGACTTTTCGTCAGTGGGAAAGTGGACTTTGAGGGGGAGAAGAAAAATAATAATAATTAAAGCCGCAAGCGGCATTTAGAGGCCCTCGAGGGTCTCGTTTGGCCGGTTGACGCCGGTGGCCGCACACCGCCCCAATAACCGGGAGGCGCTGCCGCGCCCTACCTGCCACACTAGGTCGAGATTGTAAAAGAGCAAAGGCAAGAAATGGCGCCTTCGGCGCCAGATCACTCGATTTTTCCCAAAATGGCCGACCTCCTGTTGGTTGCCTAGCAACCATGTAATGTACTTTTTTGTTCAGACTGTCATGACGCACGCGTGTACCAACTTTGGTGTGGCTGCGCCAAAGTTGGCATCGGTTCGTTGCCATGGCAACACGGTGGGAAAAGGGGCGTGGCCTCAATGACTTTTTTGTTGGGGGTCACATGACGGATGTCTGTGCCAAATTTCTTTTGTCTACGCCAAAGTTCAATTTTTTCCTCATTCATTTTTTGTTGGTGCTCTACAGGGGGCGCTATCGCGCCCATTTTCAAATGTCCTAAATCACAACATACGGGGTCGAGGACTCGACCAACAATTAAAGTTTCACTCAAATCGGCCACAGTATGTGCGAGTTATGACACTTCGGATGCGTTGGCGAGCGCTGAAAATGGACGCCGAATTCATGGCGTTGCTATGACAACACCGTTAATCCTATTAGAAAGTTTTTAATAACTTTTGATGTCCCACTTGTGTAGATGATCTGGAGCGAACGGGGAGTCGCTGCTTTCAACGCCCTAGGAGTAGTTCGTTCAAATGCGAGGGCATGAAATGGCGCCTTCGGCGCCAGATTACTACATTTTTCCCAAAATGGCCGCCCTCCTGTTGGTTGCCTAGCAACCATGTAATGTACTTTTTTGTTCGGACTGTCATGACGCACGCGTGTACCAATTTTGGTTTGGCTGCGCCAAAGTTGACATCGGGTCGTTGCCATGGCAACACGGTGGGGAAAGGGGCGTGGCCTCAATGCATTTTTTGTTCGGGGTCATGTGACGTATGTCTGTGCCAAATTTCTTTTTTCTACGACAAAATTCTAATTTTTCCTCATTAATTTTTATTTGGTGCTCTGCAGGGGGCGCTATCGCGCCCATTTTCAAATTTCATATATCAAAACATCCGGAGTCGACGACTCGACCAACGATTCAAGTTTCGCTCAAATCGGCCACAGTATGTGCGAGTTATGACTGTTTGAAGTCGGTGGCGAGCGCTGAAAATGGACGCCGAATTCATGGCGTTGCCATGACAACACCGTTAATCCTATTAGAAAGTTTTTAATAACTTTGATGTCCCACTTGTGTAGATGATCTGGAGCGAACGGGGAGTCGCTGCGTTAAACGCCCTAGGACGAGTTCGTTAAAATGCGAGGGCACGAAATGGCGCCTTCGGCGCCAGATCGCTCTTCTGGCCAATATGGCCGCCCTCCTGATGGTTGCCTAGCAACCGCGTAATATGTTTTTTGTTTGGCTTCACATGAACAATCACTGTGCCGAATTTTTTTCGTCTACGACGAAGTCAAGTTTTCGGGCATCTCCATAGGAGCAATATAATTTTGATTTTCCAGGGGGCGCTGGCGCGCCATTTTTTGGATTTTTATATTTTCTAAATGTGAAGAATTTAGTTTTCACGTGTTTGAATTTTGTGCAAAAAATCAGGACTTTTCGTCAGTGGGAAAGTGGACTTTGAGGGGGAGAAGAAAAATAATAATAATTAAAGCCGCAAGCGGCATTTAGAGGCCCTCGAGGGTCTCGTTTGGCCGGTTGACGCCGGTGGCCACATGCGCCCAAATAATCGGGAGGCGCTGCCGCGCCCTACGTGGTTATGATGTCGCTGCCACTGTAGGTGGAGTTTGTAAAAGTGCAAAAGCAAGAAATGGCGCCTTCGGCGCCAGATCACTCGATTTTCCCAAAATGGCCGACTTCCTGTTGGTTGCCTAGCAACCATGTAATGTACTTTTTGTTCAAACAGTCATGACGCACGCGTGCACCAATTTTTGTTTGGCTGCGCCAAAGTTGACATCGGTCCGTTTTTCCTCATTCATTTTTATTTGGTGCTCTGCAGGGGCCGCTATCGCGCCCATTTTCAAATTTCCTATATCACAAAATCCGTAGTCGACGACTCGACCAACGATTCATGTTATACTCAAATCGGCCACAGTTTGTGCGAGTTACAACTCTTTGAACACGGCGGCAAGCATTGAAAACGGACGCCGAACTCATGGCGTTGTCATGACAACACCGTTAATCCTATTAGAAAGTTTTTAATAACTTTAATGTCCCACTTGTGTAGATGATCTGGAGTGAACGGGGAGTCGCTGCGATCAACGGCTTAGGACGAGTTCGTTCAAATGCGAGGGCACGAAATGGCGCCTTCGGCGCCAGATCACTCGATTTTTCCCAAAATGGCCGACCTCCTGGTGGTTGCTTAGAAACCACATAATGTACTTTTTTGTTCGGACAGTCGTGACGCATGCGTGTACCAATTTTGGCTTAGCTACGCCAAAGTTGACACCTGGTCGTTGCCATGGCAACACGGTGGGAAAAGGGGCGTGGCCTCAATGACATTTTTGTTCGGGGTCACGTGACGGATGTTTGTGCCAAATTTCTTTTGTCTACGACAAAGTTAATTTTTTTCCTCATTCATTTTTATTTGGTGGTCTGCAGGGGGCGCTATCGCGCCCATTTTCAAGTTTCCTATATCACAACATCTGGGGTCGACGACTCTACCAACGATTCAAGTTACGCTCAAATCGGCTTCAGTTTGTGCGAGTTATGACTCTTTGAACACGGCAGCGAGCGCTGAAAACGGACGCCGAATTCATGGCGTTGCCATGACAACACCGTTAGTCCTATTAGAAAGTTTTTAATAACTTTTAATGTCCCACTTGTGTAGATGATCTGGAGCGAATGGGGAGTCGTTGCGTTCAACGCCCTAGGACGAGTTCGTTCAAATGCGAGTGCACAAAATGGCGCCTTCGGCGACAGATTACTCAATTTTCCCAAAATGGCCGACTTCCTGTTGGTTGCCTAGCAACCATGTAATGTACTTTTTTGTTCAGACAGTCATGACGCACGCGTGTACTAATTTTTGTTTGGCTGCGCCAAAGTTGACATCGGGTCGTTGCCATGGCAACACGGTGGGAAAAGGGGCGTGGCCTCAATACGTTTTTGTTCGGGGTCACGTGACAGATGTCTGTGCCAAATTTCGTTTGTCTACGACAAAGTTCAATTTTTTTTCCTAATTCATTTTTATTTTGTGCTCTGCAGGGGCGCTATCGCGCCCATTTTCAAATTTATATATCAACACATCCGGGGTCGATGACTCGACCAACGATTCAAGTTTCGCTGAAATCGGCCACAGTTTGTGCGAGTTACGACTCTTTGAACGCGGCGGCGAGCGCTGAAAACGGACGCCAAATTCATGGCGTTGCCATGACAACACCGTTAATCCTATTAGAAAGTTTTAATAACTTTTGATGTCCCACTTGTGTAGATGATCTGGAGCGAACGGGGAGTCGCTGCTTTAAAAGCCCTAGGACGAGTTCGTTCAAATGCGAGCGCACGAAATGGCGCCTTCGGCGCCAGATCGCTCTTCTGGCCAATATGGCCGCCATCCTGATGGTTGCCTAGCAACCGAGTAATATGTTTTTTGTTTGGCTTTACGTGACCAATGACTGTGCCGAATTTTTTTCGTCTACGACGAACTAAAATATTCGGGGATTTCGGGATTTGGGGGTCTGGCCATAGGGCGCAATGTTAACGCTGTTTTTCCAGGGGGCGCTGACGCGCCATTTTTTTGATTTTTTACATTTTGGAGATGTGAAGGTTTTTTTTTCACCTAATTGAATTTTGGGCAAAAATTCAGGACTTTTCGTTGGTGGGAAGTTGCCGAAACTGGCTTTTAGGGGGAGAGGAAAAATAATAATAATTAAAGCCGCAAGCGGCATTTAGAGGCCCTCGAGGGTCTCGTTTGGCCGGTTGATGCCGGTGGCCGCACGCCGCCCCAATAACCGGGAGGCGCTACCGCGCCCTACCTGCCGCACTAGGTCGAGATTATAAAAGAGCAAAGAGAAGAAATGGCGCCTTCGGCGCTAGATCACTCGATTTTTCCCAAAATGGCCGACCTCCTGTTGGTTGTTTAGCAACCACATAATGTACTTTTTTGTTCGGACAGTCGTGACGCATGCGTGTACAATTTTGGCTTAGCTACGCCAAAGTTGACACCGGGTCGTTGCCATGGCAACACGGTGGGAAAAGGGGCGTGGCCTCAATGACATTTTTGTTCGGGGTCATGTGACAGATGTCTGTGCCAAATTTCGTTTGTCTACGACAAAGTTCAATTTTTTCCTCATTCATTTTATTTGGTGCTCTGCAGGGGGCGCTATCGCGCCCATTTTCAAATTTCATATATCAAAACATCCGGGGTCGACGACTCGACCAACGATTCAAGTTTCGCTCAAATCGGCTTCAGTATGTGCGAGTTATGACTGTTTGAATGCGGCGGCGAGCGCTGAAAATGGACGCCGAATTCATGGCGTTGCCATGACAACACCATTAATCCTATTAGAAAGTTTTTAATAACTTTTGATGTCCCACTTGTGTAGATGATCTGGAGCGAACGGGGAGTCGCTGCGTTCAACGCCCTAGGAGGAGTTCGTTCAAATGCGAGCGCATGAAATGGCGCCTTCGGCGCCAGATCGCTCTTCTGGCCAATATGGCCGCCCTCCTGATGGTTGCCTAGCAACCACGTAATATCTTTTTTTGTTTGGCTTCACGTGACCAATCACTGTGCCGAATTTTGTTCGTCTACGACGAACTAAAATTTTCGGGGATTTCGGGATTTTGGGGGTCTGGCCATAGGGCGCAATGTTAACGTGGTTTTTCCAGGGGGCGCCAACGCGCCATTTTTTGAATTTTTACATTTTGGAGATGTGAAGTTTTTTTTTTTCACCTAATTGAATTTTGGGCAAAAATTCAGGACTTTTCATCAGTGGGAAGTTGCCGAAACTGGCTTTTTAGGGGAGAAGAAAAAAAATAATAATAATTAAAGCCGCAAGCGGCATTTAGAGGCCTCGAGGGTCTCGTTTGGCCGGTTGACGCCGGTGGCCGCACGCCGCCCAATAACCGGGAGGCGCTACCGCGCCCTACCTGCCACACTAGGTCGAGATTATAAAAGAGCAAAGGCAAGAAATGGCGCCTTCGGCGCCAGATCACTGGATGTTTCCCAAAATGGCCGACCTCCTGTTGGTTGCCTAGCACCATGTAATGTACTTTTTTATTCGGACAGTCATGACGCACGCGTGTACCAATTTTGGTTTGGCTGCGCCAAAGTTGACACCGGGTGGTTGCCATGGCAACACGATAGGAAAGAGGCGTGGCCATGATTGACTTTTTTTATCGGGATCACGTGACGCACGTCTGTGCCAAATTTCTTTTGTCTACGACAAAGTTTGATCTTATTCTTCATTCATTTTTATTTGGTGCTCTGCAGGGGGCGCTATCACGCCCATTTTCAAATGTCCTAAATCACAACATCCGGAGTTGACGACTCGACCAACGATTCAAGTTACGCTCAAATCGGCTTCAGTTTGTGCGAGTTATGAGTCTTTAAACACGGCGGCGAGTCCTGAAAACGGATGCCGAATTCATGGCGTTGCCATGACAACACCGTTAATCCTATTAGAAAGTTTTTAATAACTTTTGATGTCCCACTTGTGCAGATGATCTGGAGCGAACGGGGAGTCGCTGCGTTCAACGCCCTAGGACGAGTTCGTTCAAATGGGAGAGCATGAAATGGCGCCTTCGGTGCCAGATTACTACATTTTTCCCAAAATGGCCGACCTCCTGTTGGTTGCCTAGCAACCATGTAATGTACTTTTTTGTTCGGACTGTCATGACGCACGCGTGTACCAATTTTGGTTTGGCTGCGCCAAAGTTGACATCGGGTCGTTGCCATGGCAACACGGTTGGGAAAGGGGCGTGGCCTCAATGACTTTTTGTTCGGGTTCACGTGACGGATGTCTGTGCCAAATTTCTTTTGTCTACGACAAAGTTAAAAAATTTTCCTCATTCATTTTTATTTGGTGCTCTGCAGGGGGCGCTATGGCGCCCATTTTCAAATTTCCTATATCACAACATCCGGGGTCGACGACTCGACCAACGATTCAAGTTTCGCTCAAATCGGCCACAGTATGTGGGAGTTATGACTGTTTGAACGCGGCGGCGAGCGCTAAAAATGGACGCCGAATTCATGGCGTTGCCATGACAACACCGTTAATCCTATTAGAAAGTTTTAATAACTTTTGATGTCCCACTTGTGTAGATGATCTGGAGCGAACGGGGAGTCGCTGCGATCAACGGCCTAGGACGAGTTCGTTCAAATGCGAGGGCACGAAATGGCGCCTTCGGCGCCAGATCGCTCTTCTGGCCAATATGGCCGCCCTCCTGATGGTTGCCTAGCAACCGCATAATATCTTTTTTTGTTTGGCTTCACGTGACCAATCACTGTGCCGAATTTTGTTCGTCTACGACGAACTAAAATTTTCGGGGATTTCGGGATTTTGAGGGGTCTGGCCATAGGGCGCAATGTTAACGTGGTTTTTCCAGGGGGCGCTGACGCGCCATTTTTTTGAATTTTTACATTTTGGAGATGTGAAGTTTTTTTTTTTCACCTAATTGAATTTTGGGCAAAAATTCAGGACTTTCATCAGTGGGAAGTTGCCGAAACTGGCTTTTTAGGGGGAGAGGAAAAATAATAATAATAATAAGAAAAACCCGTACAATAACAATATAGCGCCGCCTTCGGCGGCGCATATTTATATATTCGGAAAGGTCTCACGTCCAGTAATCCAACCGTGGGTTTATTGTCAAATACGAGCGCGTTGCGCTCCTCTTTTACCTCTTCTTTCTCAATATTTCCCAATGGATTTTTTTTTTCGTATTTTTGTGCGAGCAGAAGCAAATATGCCGCTTTCGCGGCAAAGACCTATATTATCGGATAGGCCTCGATGCCCTGAGTCACTCTAACAGTGTTTTGAGTGCTGGTGAGTGGCCATGGTCGATGACGAGCGCAACACGCTCGTCATCGACTGCTTTCTTGTCCATGTTGCGCCTTGCCTGTGGTTTTCACCTTTTTTTCTTCGAGCAGCAACAAATGTGCCGCTTTCGCGGCACACGCTTATATCACCGGACAGGTCGGGGTGCCGGGAGTGTCGTTATTACTGTGTAATGCATGGGGAGCGCTCCGCGCTCTGTTTCTTGAGCGCTCCGCGCTCTTTTAGGGACGTGCGCTACGCGCACGTCTTTCGTCAGTGCGCTCCGCGCACTGCTTGTACAATAACAACAGGCCCGGACCCTGTCAGGCTCTCGGGCCTAATAAGAAAAACCCATACAATAACAATATAGCGCCGCCTTAGGCGGCGCATATTTATATAATCGGAAAGGTCTCACGTCCAGTAATCCACCCATGGGGTTCATTATCAAATACGAGCGCGTTGCGCTCGTCATTTACCTTTTCTTTCTCAATATTTCCCAATGGGTTTTTTTTTCGTATTTTTGTGCGAGCAGAAGCAAATATGCCGCTTTCGCGGCAAAGACCTATATTATCGGATAGGCCTCGATGCCCTGAGTCACTCTAGCAGTGTTTTGAGTGCTGGTGAGAGGCCATGGTCGATGACGAGCGCTCGTCATCGACTGCTTTCTTGTCCATGTTGCGCCTTGCCTGTGGTTTTCACCTTTTTTTCTTCGAGCAGCAACAAATGTGCCGCTTTCGCGGCACACGCTTATATCACCGGAAAGGTCGGTGTGCCGGGAGTCTCGTTATTACTGTGTGGTGCAGAGGGAGCGCTCCGCGCTCTGTTTCTTGAGCGCTCCGCGCTCTTTTTGGGACGTGCGCTACGCGCACGTCTTTCTTCAGTGCGCTCCGCGCACTGCCTGTACAATAACAACAGGCCCGGACCCTGTCAGGCTCTCGGGCCTAATAAGAAAAACCCATACAATAACAATATAGCGCCGCCTTAGGCGGCGCATATTTATATAATCGGAAAGGTCTCACGTCCAGTAATCCACCCATGGGGTTCATTATCAAATACGAGCGCAATTTTACCTCTTCTTCATCAATATTTCCCAATGGGTTTTTTTTCCGTATTTTTGTGCGAGCAGAAGCAAATATGCCGCTTTCGCGGCAAAGACCTATATTATCGGATAGGTCTCGATGCCCTGAGTCTCTCTAACAGTGTTTTGAGTGCTGGTGAGTGGGCATGGTCGATGACGAGCGCGTTGCGCTCGTCATCGACTGCTTTCTTGTCCATGTTGCGCCTTGCCTGTGGTTTTCACCTTTTTTATTCGAGCAGCAACAAATGTGCCTTTCGCGGCACACGCTTATATCACCGGACAAGTCGGGGTGCCGGGAGTGTCGTTATTACTGTGTAATGCATGGGGAGCGCTCCGCGCTCTGTTTCTTGAGCGCTCCGCGCTCTTTTTGGGACGTGCGCTACGCGCACGTCTTTCGTCAGTGCGCTCCGCGCACTGCTTGTACAATAACAACAGGCCCGGACCCTGTCAGGCTCTCGGGCCTAATAATAAGAAAAACCCATACAATAACAATATAGCGCCGCCTTAGGCGGCGCATATTTATATAATCGGAAAGGTCTCACGTCCAGTAATCCACCCATGGGGTTCATTATCAAATACGAGCGCGTTGCGCTCGTCATTTACCTCTTCTTTCTCAATATTTCCCAATGGGTTTTTTTTCGTATTTTTATGCGAGCAGAAGCAAATATGCCGCTTTCGCGGCAAAGACCTATATTATCGGATAGGCCTGGATGCCCTGAGTCACTCTAACAGTGTTTTGAGTGCTGGTGAGTGGCCATGGTCGATGACGAGCGCAACGCGCTCGTCATCGACTGCTTTCTTGTCTATGTTGTGCCTTGCCTGTGGTTTTCACTTTTTTTTATTCGAGCAGCAACAAATGTGCCGCTTTCGCGGCACACGCTTATATCACCGGACAGGTCGGGGTGCCGGGAGTGTCGTTATTACTGTGTAATGCATGGGGAGCGCTCCGCGCTCTGTTTCTTGAGCGCTCCGTGCTCTTTTAGGGACGTGCGCTACGCGCACTGCCTGTGGGCGGCACGGTAGTACAGTGGTTAGCACTCGTGCTTCACAGCTAGAAGGTCCGGGTTCGATTCCCACCAGGGACGGGGCCTTTCTGTGTGGAGTTTGCATGTTCTCCCCGTGTCTGCGTAGGTTTCCTCCGGGTACTCCGGTTTCCCCTACCACTAAAAACATGTACAATAGGCCAGGATGAATGAGAGTGTGTTTGAGAGTGTGCATGGGGGACGACGGATGGAAATTAGCCCAAGGCTACAATCCGGTGTGGCTTGTTCATTAACTTGCACTGTCCCTACCAAATAAACCAATAAATAAAATACAATAACAACAGGCCCGGACCCTGCCAGGCTCTCGGGCCTAATAAGAAAAACCCATACAATAACAATATAGTGCCGCCAAAGGCGGCGCATATTTATATATTCGGAAAGGTCTCACGTCCAGTAATCCAACCGTGGGGTTTATTGTCAAGTACGAGCGCGTTGCGCTCGTCTTTTACCTCTTCTTTCTCAATATTTCCCAATGGGGTTTTTTTTCGTATTTTTGTGCGAGCAGAAGCAAATATGCCGCTTTCGCGGCAAAGACCTATATTATCGGATAGGCCTCAATGCCCTGAGTCACTGTAACATTGTTTTGAGTGCTGGTGAGTGGCCATGGTCGATGACGAGCGCGTTGCGCTCGTCATCGACTGCTTTCTTGTCTATGTTGCGCCTTGCCTGTGGTTTTCACTTTTTTTTATTCGAGCAGCAACAAATGTGCGGCACACGCTTATATCACCGGACAGGTCGGGGTGCCGGGAGTGTCGTTATTACTGTGTAATGCATGGGGAGCGCTCCGCGCTCTGTTTCTTGAGCGCTCCGCGCTCTTTTAGGGACGTCTTTCGTCAGTGCGCTCCGCGCACTGCCTGTACAATAACAACAGGCCCGGACCCTGTCAGGCTCTCGGGCCTAATAAGAAAAACCCATACAATAACAATATAGCGCCGCCTTAGGCGGCGCATATTTATATTTTCGGAAAGGTCTCACGTCCAGTAATCTAACCGTGGGGTTCATTGTCAAATACGAGCGCGTTGCGCTCGACTTTTACCTCTTCTTTCTCAATATTTCCCAATGGATTTTTTTTTTCGTATTTTTGTGCGAGCAGAAGCAAATATGCCGCTTTCGCGGCAAAGACCTATATTATCGGATAGGGCTCGATGCCCTGAGTCACTGTATTAGTGTTTTGAGTGCTGGTGAGTGGCCATGGTCGATGACGAGCGCGTTGCGCTCGTCATCGACTGCTTTCTTGTCTATGTTGTGCCTTGCCTGTGGTTTCACTTTTTTTTATTCGAGCAGCAACAAATGTGCCGCTTTCGCGGCACACGCTTATATCACCGGACAGGTCGGGGTGCCGGGAGTGTCGTTATTACTGTGTAATGCATGGGGAGCGCTCCGCGCTCTGTTTCTTGAGCGCTCCGTGCTCTTTTAGGGACGTGCGCTACGCGCACTGCCTGTACAATAACAACAGGCCCGGACCCTGCCAGGCTCTCGGGCCTAATAAGAAAAACCCATACAATAACAATATAGCGCCGCCAAAGGCGGTGCATATTTATATATTCGGAAAGGTCTCACGTCCAGTAATCCAACCGTGGGTTTATTGTCAAGTACGAGCGCGTTGCGCTCGTCTTTTACCTCTTCTTTCTCAATATTTCCCAATGGGGTTTTTTTTCGTATTTTTGTGCGAGCAGAAGCAAATATGCCGCTTTCGCGGCAAAGACCTATATTATCGGATAGGCCTCAATGCCCTGAGTCACTGTAACATTGTTTGAGTGCTGGTGAGTGGCCATGGTCGATGACGAGCGCGTCGCGCTCGTCATCGACTGCTTTCTTGTCTATGTTGCGCCTTGCCTGTGGTTTTCACTTTTTTTATTCGAGCAGCAACAAATGTGCGGCACACGCTTATATCACCGGACAGGTCGGGGTGCCGGGAGTGTCGTTATTACTGTGTAATGCATGGGGAGCGCTCCGCGCTCTGTTTCTTGAGCGCTCCGCGCTCTTTTAGGGACGTCTTTCGTCAGTGCGCTCCGCGCACTGCCTGTACAATAACAACAGGCCCGGACCCTGTCAGGCTCTCGGGCCTAATAATAATAATAATGAATCGGTTTTATATACCATGTTTCTGGACACTCAAAGACGCTTTACACCGCATTATTCATTCACTCCATACCCGGTGGTGGTACGCTACTATTGTAGCCACAGCTGCCCTGGAGTAGCCTCCAAGCTCGGGTCCTCTACTGTCAGCCTGGGAGCTTGAGGGTTCTGCAATTCTCTTTATTTCATGTGGATGACTTGACAAGAACCTGTTTCAACCACTAAATCACTCTGCTCTGCCCCTATGGTTGGGCTTTTAAAACTGTTAGTGGAATAAAATTTATTTTTCTTTGTGTTTTATTCATTTGTTTTGTTATTTTTGTTGTTGGTGTACAATGTGTTGCATAGCGCATTAGCCCAAGATACATAATTCCCTTCTGAGACAGTAAAGTTTATCTTGATCTTGAATTGAAGATCAATATTCGCCTAACCTGTCCTTTTTCCCTTTCCAGAACCTGAACCAGAACCCCCGCACCCTGTTGCCCAAGTTCTATGGCCTTTACTGTATCCAGTGTGGGGGCGTGACCCTACGGCTCGTGGTCATGAACAACGTCCTCCCCCGCGCCATGCACATGCACTACAAGTACGACCTGAAGGGCTCGTCCTACAAGCGCTGCGCCAACAAGAAGGAGCGCACCAAGGCCTCGCCCACCTTCAAGGACCTGGACTTCAGTGACCTGCATGAAGGAATCTACCTCCAAGCAGACAACTACCAGGCCTTGATGAAGACCCTACAGAGGGATTGTCGGGTCAGAACCAATATATTCCATAGCAATAACCATTAGGGATGTGATTTGTCGCTTCAAATCAAGATTCAGGCTTCTTCATCCAGGAGCATTAACATTTTACAGAAGATCAGGCAAGGCAAGTAAAGGTTAAGGTATAATTTATTGTGCGCCACCGTGCCACCGTGTATCTGCAGAGAATTATTTATACTCAAGGCAATTCACAGTAATTTACAGGTATATTCAATCACAAAAAGGCAAACAAAACCAATCCATGAAACATCAATACAATCATTTACAAACTGAATGAAAAGCAAAGAGGGCAGACAAAATACTTTAAGAAGAACTGTTGCATTAATGCTAATGCTGCTTCTAGCCCAAACATGAGCATGTTTGCAACCGTACAGTCAGTGACGTGCGGTGATTGACTCCAATATAAAGTAAACAAAACTGCAGGAAAATGTAACCTGCTGTCTCTGGTATTTGTGTAAATGTTACTTACTTTGAAATAACATTCAATAGCATTTCCAATAAAAGAAAAAATGATTTTTTTAACATAAAATACCGATGATTAGCTACCTCTTTCGATGTGGTGATGATTAGCTTCGGCTGATGTGGAGGTGCGGGTATAAACATGCACGCGACAAGACTGATTTTTTACTTTACTTCCAGAAGGTTAGTAAGTAGTACAAACAATGTTAACGTGCTGTATGGCCTCTAGCTCAGGCACAGACAGCGTTGAAAGCAGTGATGCAGTGAGCCGCGAGCGCCATGTAACCAGCTACGTAATGACCAACTCTCGCGAACACTAGCGTTATTACAATTAGTTGCTTTTAGTTGCTCAGTTCCCTCGGAAATATAAGCCTCACATAACAATGGGGTAGATAGTCTAACTTTCCCACAATACATTCTCATGATATTGCAAACAAAAATTAAAAGACAACAGCGGACTCGTACCCCGCCTGTCCAAATAATAGAATAGTTAGACTATCCTGATAGTTAGTGTAAGAGAAATCTAACAAACGATGATCGAGAGGTTGATGAAGAATAGGCAGCAGTCAGGATGTCTTATGCAGGAGAAGTTTATTTGCCATCTTTGCGGGACCCGGAGACATGAACTCAAGACATTGCCCGTCCTAACATTCAAGTCTGTCTGTGCTTCCCCAGAGGACATGTAAATACCCTCTAAGCGCGTCACACTAACACGCACACAAGCATTCAGTGGCTGATAGTAGGCGCCTAAACACCCAGTCAAGGCTATAAAGAGATAGTACGACCGCACAGCTTGACCTACGGGCAGTACGACATTATAGCTTAACCCAGTATGATAACTAGCGATTTAATATTATCTCTTACAACCCCTCCTAGCAAAGTCACGGCTATCTAGTGGCTTTGACCGAGTGAAAAAAAAAATAAAATTAAACGCCATCATAAAGGTAAACCCAAATCAATTACCTAAGCATAAACTTAGCCCACAATGAAGATTAATATCGAAACTCAAAAGGTTTAACTATGTCTTATGCGGAAGCACACACAGAATCTACATTTCATAACAATATTCAACACTTCATTTACAGTACAACAGTACACGGGTCATTGTGATGGAATAAAATGACCCCCCTCTCAGTGACCCCAAAGTACTGAGGCATGTGCGTCATTAGACTCACTTAATCACCCAATCGGGGTAAATACTGCCACCAATAAAAACACATGCATCAAGTGCTAAGGGCGTATAAGAGGGGGCACCATAACCAAACTTCCGATCCCAGACTCTATTGCCAATTATCCGGGAAAGGTAAAAGATTATGGCCGCCAATTCAGTTTCTCCTTCAAATTATATATTATTGGTCCAAGTCAGAAAATGTACATACAACAAAAACACAACAAAAACATTCAAAAAAAATTAAGTATTTCAATTCTCAGGAAAACCACATTCACCTATTAAGAGAAATGCTCATAAGCAAAAAACAGAACAATCTTCACACTCAGGACTTCGACACCTCCAGGCGCATCAGATCTAAGGGACATGACTGGACCATCTTGGATGAGCCATCGGGATTGATATACCCACACCCACCAAGATGTCCCTACGAACCTCCATGTTGGAATAGAATGGCGTGGAGAGTCAACGGCGTCCAAGAAGAAGGGTGCAAACTCATATTTTCATGCACAATGAAATTTCCCATAAAATTCAAATCTAACTGGATGGTAACCCTCATTATTTGCGATCTTAACTAGCTTAAGACAGAATACAGTACACCCGCTTCCCATGTTTTAATCAAGATTAAAAAGTAATGTTACTGAAAAATGCTAAGCAAGAACCCCACTAAGGCCAAAACATATTCATCCTTGTATACTTCAGGCGTATCGGCTTCTGACATAGAGCTTAAAACCTTCCTCCGACCTAAACATACCTGCAATGAGCAACACACAAAACATAAAATGACAGGACCTCCCCACAAGACAACCAAGTATATAAAACCTGCTCCATGCATCTTGTGAATCCGGACCTGCAAAGTTATGAATTCAAATTCAGATATATAAAGCCATGAAAGATAAGCACTATGAATTAGAATATAAATGCAAAATCACAAGAGGCTGAAAACTGACTGGACCAAAAAATAAAAAAATAAAAATAAAATAAGGATAATAAAAATAAAAATAATAATAATAGTAATAATAACAAAAAAATAATAATAGTAATAATAATAAAAAATAATAATAATAGTAAATAGAAAGAATAAGAAATATAAAAACATAAAAAATGAAATGTTAAAAACTAGGTAAATATAGAAATAAAGGTATTCAAAAAATGGCCTCCCACTAAGTCCTAATCAATCTCTATACATTTGTCGCGCTTATGGAAACAAAATGTCAACCATCAGTGGTTTTGAGCCGCGGGAACAAATCCTGACTTTACCGCTCACTCGATGTTGGCCACTGATGTCGGACCTCAGTGATATGGCAATAAAAAGCTATATAAAAATGTAAAAATAATAGAACAATAAATATTAAATGCATAACATAACAAAAACTAGAATAATAAAAACTAAATATATAAAAACCTTAATACATGCTATGAAGTTAAAAATGTATAAAAACTTATCAACTATAAAAGAGGAAGAAAATGTTAAATAATAAATGTAAATAATAAGTAAATAGAGCTAAATATAAAATTAAATGCAAATATAAAATGAAAACACTCATAAATGTACAAATGAAAATGATGCAAAATGAAATAAATGCAAAGGCAAAGTGGCGTGTGTAAGATGAACCTGTCGTTCCTCTCCAGACACACAAACTCCTTCAAACACCTGCATCAAAATCATATCATACAGTTACTTCTGGCTAAACTCAAACCACACTTTGACACTAAACCAATGTAAACCTTTTACCTTTTAAATGCAAATGTAGAACCAATTATCTTGCTCAGTTTGTATTAAATACCCCGATACATTATGTCTGCTTACATAACCTCTACATTTTAGTCAACTTTTAAAATCTTAACCACCAATTATTCAAACCCAAACGGATATGTGATTGCCTTTTTTGTCAGATCCAACCCGTCTCTCAGGTTGCCTGTGGAAAAAATGTTATATTTGCAAACAGCCACACATCAGTACAATTTCTACAAACTTGCCGACCAAATATGACTTTTCATTAGAGTTGAGTTCAGTTATCATGACCTAAATATCAATCATTACTATCAATCGCAAGTTAATATATGTGATGAGATAATAAGTGTTTCCTTCATTTGCTTGGAAACACAAAATAAATACAGAAGGATACTGCTCAGGCACCACCTCCAGACATCAGAGCGAACCGACATTTTCTTCTTCCACGCTGCCTCCTGCAACAACAAAGAAGCACACTCCGGCCTGCACAAGGCCACATGTTATCATGCCATTGGTATTATTGTTCTCTGCTCCTCAGCTCCTGTCCTGAGTCAGGCCCTTCTGCAAAGTCCCTGTCTCTGTGGGAAATGAATGTTGTCAACCTAGAAAGAATATGGATTAAAACATGTTACACACTCAATACATACAGGTTACTAAAAATAGGCACACTCCTATGATTTTATAGTAAATATAAAAATAAAAATGCAATCATGGCATTAGTATGGTTAGTATGAAGCCATAATATCCTTACACGCTTCCTATTGTTTACAACAACTGGGTTTTATTTACACTACGTCACGTTATTTCTGATGCTTTCCCTGTGTTTAATGATCAGGTTTTAGACTGGAAGTTCAACTACTTACTGTAACTTTTGTTTTCACAAAATTTGTTCCTTCTAGATCAAAAGAGTCACACTTATTTCTACAGAGATCAAATCGACTCTCCTTCTTGGCACCTCCTCTTTTCAACAGTTACACGAACTCGGTGTGCACCCAGAGTCGTGATAAGTGTGGAAAATGGGCAATATACTTTTGAGGTCATAAGTGTGACCTTTTTTGAGTGACTCTTAAGATACCGGATTTACACTGATTATCACTTTTGCTATTTTTGAAATAAAACACGTTTGCCAGCACAAACTTCAGATTAGAAGACACCGTTCTACTACGCTGCATGCAAACCTCTTCATCGGACTGCACGCAACGCAAAACCACAGCCTCAGATCCAAATCTAAGAACATGCTATGAGTTCAAATCTGGATTCAGCCTCCGCTGACAAGTCTTGGCAAACGACACTATATTTCAACTTCAGCATCAAAGGGTTTTTCAGTGTAAGTGTAAACGATTACTTTATTACAACGCTCCAAATTAAAGTACACCAGTACCGACCGCTTATCAGAATTTAGGACTTCTTCTTTTGCTTAAAACGAAACCAACAATAAAAACACTGCACGATCAATTTCTGTACAAAACTCACTCAACTTGCTTAAATTAAAATCACACAATTTCGGGAAGTTCAGAGACAACACTTACACAATCCGAAAATTGTTAAGCCTTAATTCAGATCCCAAGAACACAACTAGAATGACCATACAATAAAATTAGACTCACTAAATACAAAGAAATATACAATAATCACATCATTCATCATCAGACAACCTCTCCTCTGCCAATCCAAACCTCAGACTCTCGTTTCCAACACATGCAATCATTCCTTGCCTCCGAGATCTCCATTATCCATCAACACCTGATCACACGGGCCTCTACCTCTCACCACATCACCTTCAAAGCACTTCATAACCTGGTCCCTCCGTACATATCTTCACTCTCAAACTCTCCGTCCTACCGGCCAAACTCGTCACCATGGGGAGCTATAACCCTCCTTGGGCACTAATCAGAAAGCAAGCAAATTAATCTCTACCACCACTATCAACAAAACATTTTCACACAAGAATGGTAACCTCTAGAAGTTACTTTTCAAAGTTAAGGGGATAATATTTTATCAGTTGCAACGGATCAACGCAGATCAACACAAGTAAATAATAATAATAATAATAATAATGAATGTAAAATCCTCTGTACACTGTCAGAAAAAGGGGCTAAAAAAGGAGAATCTCCAAACTGTTTATGTTTTACCTTCTCATATCGATTAGTGATCAGTTTATGTTATCATATTAAAGTCAATCGTCTATTCTAGATTTCAAATAAATTGGTATTTTTAAAGGGATTATACGCACATGGTTTGTCAGGATCCCCAAAAAACCCTTGCAAGCAAAACCGAGGTGTAAAGCGTATTAGTAATTTAGACCATATCAAGCAAAACACCACTCTAAACTTTGTTTTGTTTAGACCTATTTTCTTTATTTGACCTATATATTCAAATTAGTGTTGTTTGCAATTAAGAATTGTTTTGAATTCATTATATCTCGGCGCTGCCATCTCCTGGGGATCCCACGTCACCTTGGGAAACATTATTCCGACTAATGTTGAATCTTCATATTAAACACTTAGCCTGCGATATAAAATATTGGTTGCCTTAGTCAAAGGAACAAGGGTAGTGTTTTGACTACTCCTCGAATCTAACCTTGGGCCTTACAAGCAAGTGCTTTAAACCATCTTTAAGAGAACCAGCCAAAGCCCATCTGCTGACGTAGCCTGGGCGTATCTCATTTCCAAAACCTCAACAAATTTCGCATCATTCCTGTACGCCCAAAACCTACACAGACATCAGAACCTTAAAGACAGAATTAAGTTTCACTTTACCGCAAATCCAACTACAAAGACAGATTATATTATTTTTTATTTTTTTAGGTCCTGGTACTTTAAGAATCAGGTTTAAGCTCAGTTTTCTAAAACAAATCACAGCAGAATAACATCCGTCAACATTTTACAACATAACAACAACAACAACAACAAAAGCAAGACATTTTTACTTCTCAATTGTACACATTTTGATCCTAACTTTGTTTCACTGTTGTCAAATATCATTCGTTTGATCGCCTGTCAAGCACAAATCTTTAATATTTTTAGCATAATGCCATAAATCATACGCCTTTCCCTCATTGTTTTTAACCTTATGTGTTTTAAAACCCAGCTGTTGTACTCACAAAGTTTGCAGCTAACAAACACATCGGTGTTACACCGGAAGTCAGTCCTCCGCAGTCCCCGCCTCTGTAAACAGATTTAGAACAGTATCACTTCAAGAAAAACAAAACATCATCTCAATTCATTATCACCAGCGTGAGCATCAATTGAATTGTCGTTCAAAATGCGGACATTGTTTACCCTACAGAGACTCTTAATCTGTATCGTAGCTTTTAGCGATGCATTATCTTTGCTCAAAAAGGCATACCCCAGAACTCAGAGAGAAAATTCCAGTAAACAATGTCGGCACTCTGTTTTGTTAAGCTGACTCATCAATCTTTCCCAAGGCAGAGGTTTATCAGGAACACTTCGTCACCGACCTTGCAGACAAGCAAAACAATTAGATAAAGCAGCAGGTGGACAGACAGACAAACACGGAGACACATGACATGAAGCATAAACAATGGAAATAAAGATCTCCATGCTGCATCCAAAAAACTATAGCCATCTTCATTTTTTCAAATTATAATGTGATATTTACCGCAATGTTCATTAGTTGATTCTGGAGTTTAACGGTTAGATTCAAGTTAACGCAACAGACAAACGTAGGTTGTATACGTTGCGGAAGCGTTCTCTCTTTTTGTGCACAACAACTTCAACGGTACCCCGTGAGAAAGATTATCCTAGGTTCTCTCCCACCAAACCGTTAATCACCACAACTGCCCGATTTTTTCTAAACGACGTTCAGACAAAACCACCAGTTGCAGTTTAACTACAAACTTCATGTAAACATTGCATCAATTTCTGATACAAGGCCCACATAAAGTCTGTATCCACGGTCCTCCTCGACCATGGCTTACTATCCTCCAACCGTCTAGGTAATTAATTACATGGCCTATGCAATTTATTACCGACTCAATATTCAGCACACAGTTCAAGATTAAAATTAACATAAAACAGCTATACACACAGTAGCCCATAGCTCGGCTTTGACCCATATCATCCGCAAACCAGACAGAGCCCAGTGACCTGGACTCAGACTCGTTTACAGCTTTCTGGGGCGTACCGGCTTCAATGGCTACATCAGTGTGCCTTATGTTTGACGCCAAAATCAACCTTAAACAAAGCTTACACTCAAAATAGTCTACATTCATCTCATACCTGTGACGACTAGCTGCCTAGAGTCAACAGCCTGCATGGAGCCTCACAGCTTTGTAGTTATTTTAGCTTAAACTTGTGCATCAGAATACCCTGGTCTTAGTACAGGACCTACATCCCTACTCTCGACCAGAAACAAACGTCCAGAATCAACCAATAACACTGTTTTTACTCTTTGAACATTTCCCATTGCATTATTCTTTTTTAGCAAGCATGCGTCTGGTAAGGCCATTCTCCCGCCTTTTTTATCAAAGGATAAAAAAAAGGAAATGCACTTACCAGAGCAGCTGTATGTAAACAAGTTCGTAGACGCCAGTTTGTAAGAGAAATCTAACAAACGATGATCGAGAGGTTGATGAAGAATAGGCAGCAGTCAGGATGTCTTATGCAGGAGAAGTTTATTTGCCATCTTTGCGGGACCCAGAGACATGAACTCAAGACATTGCCCGTCCTAACATTCAAGTCTGTCTGTGCTTCCCCAGAGGACACGTAAATACCCTACAAGCGCGTCACACTAACACGCAAGCAAGCATTCAGTGGCTGATAGTAGGCGCCTAAACACCCAGTCAAGGCTATAAAGAGATAGTACGACCGCACAGCTTGACCTACGGGCAGTACGACATTATAGCTTAACCCAGTATGATAACTAGCGATTTAATATTATCTCTTACAGTTAGACTATCCTGATTTCCCGGCATTTCATCCATAAAAAGTCTAATCAGTTATCCCTTTTACTTACTCCTTTATGTTTAAATTGCCTCTCCTGAACTGTGCAGAGTAAATAGAATAAAACAGACTGGTTTTCACTTGTAGTCCACATTTTTTGTAGAAATGTGTAGCTCTGACACAGCGCCCCCCTCAGGTCGTCAGGGGCAGTGCATTGGAGGCGAGCCTCACTTCGGGACTATCAAAACACGGTTTAAAGTCAAATGAACAGGTTAAACAAGTCGTTCTTATGCCTGATTCTTTATCCAGGTGATAGAAAACCAACAGGCCCAACAAAAACCCATTTACAAATGTGTTTTACTTTTAAGGGGCGTAAAAAACCCCGAATGGGAGAGAGCGCTGAACGAATGAGCTGAGCTCAAGTGTGTGTGGAACGCCGGAGGCTCGCCGCAGAGCCCGTCTTTACACAATATTGACAACGGATAAAACAGTTGGGCATTTTTTAACCACGAGATTGATTAAAATCATAGGAGATCCCTATCATCTTAAGATAAGGGACTTCTAAGCATAAGATAAAACCCTAAAATACAGTGTAGGGTTTAGAGTCCAGAGGGGCCATAGGTCTGTCTGAACAGGTAAGTTTTAAGAATGGTTTTGGACTGAATAGCTGAAGGCTCTGTGGCTCATGGTGGTCAGATGAGCAGACGGAGGGTGGAGAAGGTCCTGAGAGGAGGAGCTGAGTGTTTGAGATGGGGCGACGGTGGTGCAGAGAGTAGATCGGGTCGTCTTGTGACCAAAGGGTCGGCGGTTCGAATCCCGCAGGTGCCCACTGTCGTTGTGTCCTTGGGCAAGACACTTCACCCACCTTGCCTCCAGTGTCTGCGTACACTGGTGTGTGAATGGGTGACTGGTTCCTTGATGTAAAGTGCTTTGAGGGCCTAAAGCAGGTAGAAAGGCGCTATATAAAATGTGACCATTTTTACCATTTGAGATGGTGTGTAGGGTCTAAGCAGGTCACAGAGATATGATGGAGCAAGGTTATTGAGGGCTTTGTGAGCAGAAGGACTTTAAACTGGATTCTTTCCTGAACGGGCAGCCAGTGAAGTTGGTGAAGGACTGGGGTGATATGAGCCGAAGATGGGATCCGGGCTATTATTCGTGCTGCAGAGTTCTGGACCATTTGTAGTTTACGTAGAGGTTTGAGAGGTAGTCCATGTAGTAATGAGTTACAGTAATCTATGCGTGAGGTGACCAGCGAGTGAACCAGTATAGCAGTGCTGTGTGAAGTAAGGGAGGGCCGGAGACGAGCTATATTACGCCAATGGAAGTAGCAAGTAGCAAGATCTTGTAACATTATTGATGTGTGCTTCACATTAGCGGCTCCAACGCTTTGGGACAGTCTTCCCTTAATTACTAGGGCAGCCCAGTCTTTAGACATTTTTAAGTCTATGTTGAAGACCCACTTGTTTGTGAAGGCTTTTAACCAAAACTGAGCAGGACATTTTTTGCTGGTATTTGTTTGTGTTGTATTTTGTTTTTTGCATCTTTATTTTTGTATACTTTAAATTTAAATAGTGTGTTTTATATATATGTATTTTTGTGTGCAGCACTTTGGGCAGCAATGTTGTGCTTTGTAAATAAACTTGACCTTGACCTCCAAAATGTGAGGGAGCGGTCAAAAATGACCCCAAGGTTTCTTACCTGATGGGAGGGGGTTATTGTGGTGTTGTCTGTGGAGAGAGTGAAGGTGGGGCCTTGGACAGGGTTGAGGAGGTACCGATGAGAATGACTTCAGTCTTTGTACTGTTAAGCTTAAGAAAATTGGCTGTGAGCCAGATTTTGATTTGTGAAAGGCAGTGATTGAGGTGATCCGGGGCAAAGTGGAGTTGGGCTCAGCAACTTAACTGTTTTGTTGTACATTTTCAGAGTCACTTTTGCATGAAAAAAGTTCAATGAAATAAAATACAATAATATAGAGCCATTTGAGCCCACTTTGACAAGGGATGGTAATGGTAACAAAGCGGGTAGCGGGAACAAAATTAATAAATAATGGAAAAACAGCCGAGGGCTAAACAAAATTGCTTGGGGGGCCGGATTTGGCCCACAGGCTGCAGTTTTCTAACCTCGGTTCTCTATATGCACTCATTTCATTTGACCAATATACCACTTTAGAACCCCATGCAATAGTTTTAAGCAAAGCACCAATTTTATGGGTCACTGTTTATAGAGACTTCCCGAAAATATCCTCTTAGCTATCAAGAAATGTTCAGTTTTGATCAATTTTACATAACTCGTAAAATGTGATAATTTAGATCAGTGGTTCTCAACCTTTTGGAGTCGCGACCCCCATAATAACAATTAATGGGCTTCGTGATCCCCGCCCACCGCCGCTACCCCGCACGCACGCACGCGCGCACACACACACACACGCGCGCAAACATAGAAACATAGAAATATATACTGTAACACTGGACTGTATCATTTATCCACAATAATAACAACACTCAGATCTGCTCAAATAAACAACTCATGAAGACAGACCAATGCAGAGATAATAAGCTTCATAATAATGAAAGCTCAGTCTTACCTGTAGCAGACAGACTGTTTTAGCTGAACTCTTACAGATGGATTTTTCTGCAGCTCTGTTACAGAGGTGATTCTTACACAGGCTAATGTCCGTAAATACAAAGTGTCTAGCAAACACTTCCATGTTCTGGAACTTGTGCTGTCATTGTAGTTTGTCAGGCACCATTCTGTCTGAAGTCCGCCTCATCTCAGGGCACAGAAGTTTGTTTGAATCCATATTTACCCCTTTGTTTTTATCGCTTCTACGAGGCCGAAAGGCCCCGGGGCACAAGCCAAAGCGGAATGTGGCGCTGCTCGCATTTACTCCCGCCTGCTAAAAATAACCAATGGCCGTACGAGTAAGGCGGGACTTGCTAAACAGCAACCGAAGAGTGTGACGCTGACAGGCAGGAAGAGCAGCCAATCAGTGTTCAGAACAGAAGCCCATGCTCGAACCATGCAAAAACAGCGTGGTGTGTGTTTACAGCGGAGAGAGAGAGGAGAGAGAAGACACAGATGAGCACAGATCCGCGGCTCTGGTCTGCGCGGCGTGTCCTGGTACTCTACAGGAGTTCTAACATATTTTTCGGGAAATTTTTGGCAAAATCTAATAATTAAGAACAAATAATACACCTTTGATAAAATACCACACACATGCTACAATAAAATAATATTTTTCTAATAGATTTTTCTTTTCTTTTTTTTTTACTAGCCTGATCTGGCGACCCCCCGAATTTTTTTCACGACCCCCGCGGGGGTCCCGACCCCCAGGTTGAGAACCACTGATTTAGATGATCATTTAGAACCTGTTACAATTGAATGTTGAAATGTTCTGAAATAAGTGGATTTTACCCCAAACATTACACAGAGGACACACCGTGTCAGCATTCAGCTGTACCTCTGGGTTTAGCCTCCTCAACACACGTTTGTATGTTTTATTTTATTGATCTATTCGAATATTTCATTTTATTTCTTTATTTCGTTAAAAAAATGACATCTAAAAACGACATCTAACAATCACAACATCACCAAGCCAATACAGTGTGAATGAAACGGAGCAGATCTGCACTAAACAAAACAGATATGAATCATAGAACAAACAATATTACTCAATGAGTGGGTCTGTTCCATTTCCAAAATCCCTTCTTTCTATTAGTCATAAGCTAAAACAAGCTGTGTTCTACAAACCCTGGTATGAGACAGTGAAGATGATTTTCCTCTCTCTGTGATAAACAATTCAGTTCTTTAACAATCAAATCACATTCTCATGCTGCAGTTTATTTCTGTCTTGAAGAAGCAACCTTTAGTTGTGTTAAATCCCTGCATTCCCATTGATTCCCATATATTCCAGTTAATTCCCATTAATCCCCATAATGTCCCGGAATTTTGCAACCCTATTTATAACTCAATCCGCACCCAAAAAGAAGGTACTGTACCAGTATGTTTATTTTTCATTTAGCCAAATATAAAATAATTTTTTACTTTTCCTCAAATCGTAATAAGCTTGTACCAAGAAATTACTCTACATCTACATATTTGAATGAACTGGTCTGAAAAACTGTATTTTTCTTGTCCACGAATGTCGTGGAAAAGGGGTATTTGTTTCCCCTTTTGTATTTATTTACTAAAATTAGAGGTTGAATGATTGGGTTGGTTTGTCAAAATTGTGATAAAACACATCTATAGCAGATTTCATTTGTTGTTACAGTAGTTTCACGTCTAATTTTGTGTAAAAAGGATAATTAATGTCTTAAAACCGATCATCACAATCAACTTTTATGACTGCACACACCAGCACAAGGTTGACCTAGTTTTGAGATGAATGTAAGTTGGATTGGTGGTTCCTGTGGTCCTAAACTCACCAAGAGTCTCTGCCCAGGAATTTAGAAAGTCTTCAAAAGTACATTTGGACGTCATCTTCATTGCCAACATTTATTTGGTGTGCGTTTACGTCAGGTTTTCACAGTTTAGCCCCACATAGCTCGCGTCTTGACCATGTTGTGTTATGCTCAGGTGTTGGAGAGCTTCAAGATCATGGACTACAGTCTTCTCCTGGGCATCCACGTGCTGGAGAAGCCGCCGCTGCACAGAGGCACGCGCCCCGACAGCCGAAAGCAGAAGGTGCTCTATTCCACGGCTCTAGAGTCCATCCAGGGAACCATCAAGGACCCCGACACGGTGGCCGCCGATGACTACACGTAATGACGTCCATCCAAATTAATTCAGCTGCTGTTGTCTACAGCTTTATATTGACTTTTCTGTTACAGTAATGTCTGCTCATTAGAGAGGCTCCAACAACAATTTGGTCTAATCCTGATTAGTCAGCTGTTCAAATATTCAGCAACTTATTGATTATTTATTAATTTTTCACTACATACAGTAGTATGCAAAGGTTTGGGCATCCCTGTAAATTTTCATGATTTTCCTTTATAAATCATTGGTTGTCTGGATAAGAAATTTCAGTTAAATATATCATATAAGAGACAAACACACTGATATTTGAGAAGTGAAATAAAGTGTATATTATTTATGGTGTGCAAGAATTCTTTAACCAAAATTAGGCATGTGCATAAATGTATGCACCACAAAAGAAAAATTAACTCAATATTTTGTGCATCCTCCTTTTGCAGAAATAACTGTCTCTAAACGCTTTCTATAGCTTCCAATTAGCATCTGGATTCTGCTGGAAGGTATTTTGGACCATTCTTCTTAACAAAACATCTCCAGTTCAGTCAGGTTTGATGGTTTCTGAGCATGGACAGCCTGCTTAAATCACACCACAAATTTTCAATAATATTCAGGTCTGGGGACTGAGATGGCCATTCCAGAATGTTGTACTTGTTCCTCTGCATAAATGCCTTAGTAGATTCTGAGCAGTGTTTAGGGTCGTCGTCTTGTTAAAAGATCCAGCCCCGGTGCAACTTCCATTTTGTTACTGATTCCTGGACATTGTTCTCCAGAACATATTGAGTGGAATCTATGCGACCCTCAACTTTAAGATTCCTAGTCCCTCCCTGCACTGGCCACACAGCCCCCACAGCATTATGGAACCGCCACACAATTTATAACTATATAACTATAGGTAGCAAGTGTTTTTCTTGGAATCCTGTGTTCTTTTTCCGCCATGCATAACGCCCCTTGTTTTGCCCAAACAACTCTATTAACTACAGTTCTTAACTAGAACTGTAGTTCTAGTTAAGGCCCGAACTTGGTGAGGAATTGGTCTTCCAATTCCTCATAATGTTCCTCACAGTTGAAACTGAGGGCTTAAATCTCTGAGACAGCTTTCTGTATCCTTCCCCTAAACCATGATGTTGAACAATCATTGTTTTCAGCTCCATCTGAGAGTTGTTTTGAGGCTCCCATGTTGCCACTCTTCAGAGAAGATTCAAAGAGGAGAAACACTTACAATTGGCCTCCTTAAATACCCTTTCTCATGAATGGATTCATACGTATATGGAGGTCAAGGGTCACTGAGGTTACCAAACCAATTTTGAGTTCTAATAATTAGTGGTAAAGGTGTTGAATTCAATAAAATTACAAGTGTGCCTAAATTTATGCACATGCCTAATTTTGTTAAATAATTCTTGCACACGTTTCATAAATCATATAAACTTTATTTCACTTCTCAAATATTACTGTGTTTGTCTCCTATATGATATATTTAACTGAAATTTCTTATCCAGGCAACCAATGATTTATAAAGGAAAATCATGAACATTTACATAAAGCACTTTAATATTTTCTATGTCCGTTGTTGTGTTTCAGTCTGGGAGGAATCCCTGCCAAACATAAAGATGAAAATCTGCTCATCTTCTTAGGAATTATTGATGTCCTGCAGTCATACAGGTGAGGAGGACACCGTCACAACAAACAGGACCAACAGGGCACAACTCAATCTATTTATTTCAAGTATTTAAGTATCATTTTGAGGATTTGTTCTTTACTTGAGTTGTGTTTTAGTCGAGAACTCATTACTTTTACTCTATTACAAGTGACAGATATATAATACTTTCTACTCCAATAAATATACGACCTGCCGAAGGAGCTCAGGACCGCAGAGAACGTTCATGTTTTTAAGAGCAGGCTCAAGACCCACCTTTTTAGCTTAGCTTTTAACTGACATCTATTTATTTAGTCCTAATGATATATTGTATGTGTGTATGTGGGGTGGCATGGTAGCACAGCGGTTAGAGCTTGTGCTTCACAGCTAGAAGGCCCCGGGTCCGATTCCCACCTGGATGGGGCCTTTCTGTGTGGAGTTTGCATGTTCTCCCCGTGTCTGCGTAGGTTTCCTCCGGGTACTCTGGTTTCCCCTACCACTAAAAAACATATACAATAGGCCAGGATGAATTATGTGTGTGAATGTATGGAGGTGGTCAGAGGGACCGTTGGCGCAGATGTGTGCAGTCACAACAGTGCTTCTGTCAGTCTCCCCCAGGGGAAACTGAAGCTACTAACATAGCTTACCACCACTGAGTATGGAGTGAATGTACAATGCTCTCATGTAAAAGCGCTTTGTGACCATGTCTGTGAAAGGTGCTATATAAATAAAGATCTTCTATATAAAGATCTTCTATATAAAGATCTTATATATGGATGTAGCACTTGATACCTTTTGATATGAAAAGTGATTGATTTGATTGATTGATATAAAGGCTCCAAGTCTAAAAATAGCAGTATCTTTATGATGCAGAGAACATGCAGGGCCAGTGTCACCTTTAGGACACACCTATAGGAGGTGATTTCAGGCATTATACAGTGAAATGGGAAGGTTTAGGCACCCCAGATGAAAATGTCTAAAAATTTGAATAATGAAATGATCTCTAAAAGGCATGAGATTGTGAATGAGACAGCAATCCATCTTCTTCCACTTGTCTGTTGCTGGGTTAGTTCACATTGCACCAGCCCCAAATGGCTCCTGCTGTAGGTGGTGGGTCCACAGAATGACGGTCTCTCGATTCTAACCGGGCTTGTTGGCTTCTCTCATAAGGGACTTCTTCCATCAACTGGGACCGATTTACCATGAGAGACCCTATCAGGGGCACGAAGCATTCGGGTCCTCAAACCCCTCTAGCCTGGTGAGACCAGAATGATATCAGTCTGGGACCCATGCCCTTGTTGGCGGCATCAGAAAACTCAAACAAGCACTTGCAATCAGATTATTTTATCTGTAGTCAAGTGTTGTTTGCGCGTATAGCGACACTCAATGATCTATGAATGGCGCACGTCATAATCCTTCACGAATATTAACGTAAAACCGCTTATAACTCTGCATCAACGGCAGACGCCCGCCCTTCACTGATTGGTTTACTCCGCTTCCTGTTTGATTGCGTATGTACGGCTGTGGAAATGGAGTTGATGCTACAGTCACCAGACTCAATTGCTAGTACAGCGGTGAGTCTGGTTTCCAGCCAACAAACCCCTTCATCACGTTAAAGTGGCAGTTTTTCTAAATACTATGAATGTAAAAAAAGACCAGAGCAAAAGTGTGTGCACCTGCAGAATTAATGCCTTTTAGCCCCAAAATATGGCAATATGGCAATTATCACAGCTTTAAATGCTTTTCTAGGAACCGAGAGTCTTAGAGTTCTAGTTTTAGGAATTTTAGCCCTTTCGTCCTTACAAAGGTCTTCCAGAACTGAGAGATGTTTGCGCTGTATGTCAGGCACTGCTCTTTGGAGGTTTCTCCACAGATCTTCACTGATGTTTAGGTCAGGAGACTGTGAAGGTCATGGCAAAACCTTCAGACTGCAAGCATAAAACGCGCTCAGCTCACTTGATGCCCTCTGACTGGGTGCTAATACCAAAGAACAATATAGAAATAGGAAAAAAGGACAGCACTCCTAGTCAGAATTAAGTTTTATTGCCTGGCAATAAAACTTAATTTATTGCCAGTTTTATTGCCTGGCAATAAAACTTAATTCTGACTAGGAGTGCTGTCCTTTTTACTAAAACCTTCAGACTGCACATCCTGAGGTTGTCCATTGTGGATTTTGAGCTGTGTTTACGATCTGTAGAAGCCAGGGCTGGACTGGCAGACAAATCTGTCATATTCAATGCAATAGTCGAGGCCATTAGAAATACAATAAGGCCTTGTACAAAAACAATAGAAGCTACAATATCGAGGACAATAACTGCATGTTGTTTCACCCCATAGCACTCCCAATTAGTTAGTTAGTTGGAATTTATTTGAGTGATTATTTACATTATTTGCATTAAAGCGGCTCTGTGGAGTTTAGCAGTTTTGTACTCGCAATTGCCCCCTCAGGCCAAACGCGTAACTGCAGCCTCAATGATAAGCTCGTGCATGAGGCACTCAGGCTTTACGAGCACCAGAAATAACAGTCCCGTCCTGGTCAATTTACAGATTTGCAGGTGTGACTTCAACTGAGGTAAGAAACGTTACTGTTTTGTAAGATATTTAGACCAAATCAGTTTGAGTCAATATTTTCCAAGATGCGATACTGGAGCAAATGCAGCAAAGTGAATCGAGGGAAGAAGTAATACAGATAAACGAATAATTGATGTTTGAAGGAGAAAAAAATACTTTGTATGCATAAACGTAGGCCTAATTGAAATAAAATATTTCCACTGGTAGAAATGCTACTAGGAAAAGCCTAAATCGGCTCTTCAATTCCCTGGGCCCAAAGTTAGCGTAGCTAACTCGTAAACTATATTGTAAACGGCACATGTCCACTTTTTGTAGTCGTTTCACTACTTCTAAATCCGTGAACAGTCATGCTTATTTTGCGGCCAAGAAAAGCTAACATTAGCAACATTATTTTTGCCATTGTAAATACAGCACCATTACCACTGTTACTACTCAAATGTTTTGTAGGTACAGCACAATTACTGTTATTACTGACACTACTAGTCTGCTACTAATACTACACAACTTCCCTGTAGGTATAAAACTATTAGATCAACTATTTTGGTAACTTCCAAATATGATTATTTTATGGCTTGTTTCAGTGAAGTTTGTACAACATGCACGGACAGTCGGACACCGTTGTTTGATTGATTGATTGATTGATTGATTGATTGATTTTTTTATTTTGAAAGCATCAACAACACTTTCCCCCACGTATTTCTTACCTTTCAAGCAAAAATAAGCTGCGGGTCTTTTGAGAGATTCTCTCAACATTTTCCGATGTTTACTCTGGTTCTTTGCCTACGCCGATCAGACTCGACGTTCGCCTTTTTAGTCACACTCGAATAAACTCTTCGTTTCTTTTTGTTATTTGGGGTCTGGGCTGGAGTTTCGATGGTGCTTGAAGCCGGTCTCCTCTTATTCTCCGCTAAATCCATCCTTCTGAAGTTACCTCTCGCTCGGCAGCGTCAGTATAGAGGAGATACAGCTAACGCTACAGCTAACGCTACAGCTGAGCGTGAACGCGCATTACGCATTACGCTGTTTGCTTGTTCAACCCGAGCATAAACTATTTAAGTGACTTTACAGGCATATAGAGGCAATCGCGGTGAAAAGGCCAGGGCTCATTCTACTCACCAGGGCATTGCTGGAGCATGTATGAGGAAGAAATTTTAAATTTGTATACATTTATCTCTGGTTAAACTTATGTATAGTCCCTTTAACATTGTAGCAGTGCAGAAAATAAATGAAGTAACAAAAACTCAAAAGGAGTAGGCCAAAGCAAGAAAGCTTAGAAGTGCCTACCCCCATATTCAAAATGAATTTACATTCCGGATACAGTGATACATCATCTCGTACAATATAACATTACAAAATCCTGGATTACACAATTACAGTTGTCCATATTGACTTTACGTACAGCAGCTTTGTTAAAGAAAAACATTCATATTAAACAAAAAGAAAATCACATGATGATTACAAGACGTCCAAAGTAAGAAGACAACATGAAGATAGAAATGTATGTAGTTTACCAATATATATAAGCATTATTTATTTATTTATTTTATTTATTTAATATATTTTTTCAATTACAATTTGTACTTTTTTTCTTTCCTCTTTCCCATTTGCTTAATAACCATAACTAACCGTGGCTTATAAACACCAGTCACCATTCTATTAATTGGACATTGACCATTGACCATTATTATTGACATTCCCATTTCCACCGTAAAAATATAGTTGTGATTGTTTTATTATTTTGTTTATGTTGTTTGCATTGTTTAGTGAGTTACAGTGAGGAAAATAAGTATTTGAACACCCTGCTATTTTGCAAGTTCTCCCACTTAGAAATCATGGAGGGGTCTGATATTGTCATTGTAGGTGCATGTCCACTGTGAGAGACATAATCTAAAAAAAAAATCCAGAAATCACAATGTATGATTTTTTAACTATTTATTTGTATGATACAGCTGCAAATAAGTATTTGAACACCTGAGAAAATCAATGTTAATATTTGGTACAGTAGCTTTTGTTTGCAATTACAGAGGTCAAACGTTTCCTGTAGTTTTTCACCAGGTTTGCACACACTGCAGGAGGGATTTTGGCCCACTCCTCCACACAGATCTTCTCTAGATCAGTCAGGTTTCTGGGCTGTCGCTGAGAAACACGGAGTTTGAGCTCCCTCCAAAGATTCTCTATTGGGTTTAGGTCTGGAGACTGGCTAGGCCACGCCAGAACCTTGATATGCTTCTTACAGAGCCACTCCTTGGTTATCCTGGCTGTGTACTTCGGGTCATTGTCATGTTGGAAGACCCAGCCTCGACCCATCTTCAATGCTCTAACTGAGGGAAGGAGGTTGTTCCCCAAAATCTTGCAATACATGGCCCCGGTCATCCTCTCCTTAATACAGTGCAGTCGCCCTGTCCCATGTGCAGAAAAACACCCCCAAAGCATGATGCTACCACCCCCATGCTTCACAGTAGGGATGGTGTTCTTGGGATGGTACTCATCATTCTTCTTCCTCCAAACACGTTTAGTGGAATTATGACCAAAACGTTCCATTTTGGTCTCATCTGACCACATGACTTTCTCCCATGACTCCTCTGGATCATCCAAATGGTCATTGGCAAACTTAAGACGGGCCTTGACATGTGCTGGTTTAAGCAGGGGAACCTTCCGTGCCATGCATGATTTCAAACCATGACGTCTTAATGTATTACCAACAGTAACCTTGGAAACGGTGGTCCCAGCTCTTTTCAGGTCATTGACCAGCTCCCCCGTGTAGTTCTGGGCTGATTTCTCACCTTTCTTAGGATCATTGAGACCCCACGAGGTGAGATCTTGCATGGAGCCCCAGTCCGAGGGAGATTGACAGTCATGTTTAGCTTCTTCCATTTTCTAATGATTGCTCCAACAGTGGACCTTTTATCACCAAGCTGCTTGGCAATTTCCCCGTAGCCCTTTCCAACCTTGTGGAGGTGTACAATTTTGTCTCTAGTGTCTTTGGACAGCTCTTTGGTCTTGGCCATGTTAGTAGTTGGATTCTTACTGATTGTATGGGGTGGACAGGTATCTTTATGCAGCTAAAGACCTCAAACAGGTGCATCTAAATTTAGGATAATAAATGGAGTGGAGGTGGACATTTTAAAGGCAGACTAACAGGTCTTTGAGGGTCAGAATTCTAGCTGATAGACAGGTGTTCAAATACGTATTTGCAGCTGTATCATACAAATAAATAGTTAAAAAATCATACATTGCGATTTCTGGATTTTTTTTTTTAGATTATGTCTCTCACAGTGGACATGCACCTACGATGACAATTTCAGACCCCTCCATGATTTCTAAGTGGGAGAACTTGCAAAATAGCAGGGTGTTCAAATACTTATTTTCCTCACTGTACCTTTAAAAAGCTAGGGTGTAATGTGGCCATCAGCTAGCCCTCACCCTGCTGCCCTAACTAGTTATTGTTGTGAGACAGTTCTGAGACCTATGCTGGGTGGTGCATTAAAAGACAAGATTAATGAACCTGTTGAAGGGGGGGGCCCTCCACCAGGTCCATCTCTTACCGGCCCTTGTTCAATATTGTTTAATAGTGACCAGTGGAAATAGGCTGTCACAGCATTGTTGTTATCTTTTGCTTATTCATTTCTATCCAGTTCCTTTAATTCATAACGACTTAAACTTATTTCTTCTAGATAATAAGTACAAGGTCACATGTCTTTAGCATATTTCTCAAACACACTTCTCTTATACTGTTTTTGAATTGCTGTAGACTATCAGCACCTTTTAAGGGTTCCTCTAGATTATTCCATAGATTTACACCTCTCCGGGTGATACAATGACTTTTCAGGGTTGAATAAATACATTGTACGTTCAGATTATGAGTGCACCTTAGATCGTAACTTCCCTCTCTTTTACCAAACATTTGTTGTATATTGCTAGGGAGCTATATCTGTAACAAAGTATTATATTTTATAAGGTCACCAAGTTTCATGGTGTTAGATTTTAAGAACAGTATATTTGTATGGTCCCGATATCCGACATTGTGAAAAATTCTAATAGCCTTCTTTTGGAGTCTATATAAAGCTTGTAAATGACTATTAAAGGTGCTTCCCCAGACCTCAGAGCAATATTTTTTGTACGGTAGGATTAAGGAACAGTACAGGGTAAAAAGAGCCTTGTGGTCCAGAAGAAATCTACACTTGCCCATTATGGCCACATTTTTCGCTATTTTCCCATGAATCTATTTGTGGTCTCCAGCTAACCTTACAGTATGATTGAGGATCACACCCAGAAATGTATATTTCTATTCGAGTATTGTCAATATTGATTTGAATCTGTACGTCACTATTCCGTTTACCAAATAAAATCATTTTTGTGTTCAATACGTTCAGCGATAATTTATTTCTATTAAACCATTCTTTGAATTTGTATAATTCTGTTGTGACCTCTGAGACAAGCAGTTGTAGATCTTTGCCAGAATCCAGAATTGTTGTGTCGTCCGCAAATAATATACATTTTAACTTTGTTAAAACTTCACACAGATCATTTATGTACAACAAAAACAATTTAGATCCTAATATTGACCCCTGGGGGACTCCGCATACAATGTTCCTTCGTCCTGATACATGTTCATTAATTTGTACGTACTGCTTTCTTTCAGTCAAGTATGACTTCAACCATTTGTTAGCAATCCCTCTGATCCCGTTATTATTTCGTTTATTTAAGAGTATTTCATGATCTATAGTGTCAAAGGCTTTCTGGAGGTCTATGAATATACCCAATGAATACAGCTTATTGTCAATATTGTTGGTGACTTCTTCGAATTGATTGATTAATGCATGTGCAGTTGACCTGTTGCTTCTGAACCCATACTGACAGTCACTGAGTAAGTTATGTTTATTCACAAAATTGTCCAAGCGGGCGGCAAAACGTTTTTTCCAGAATCCTGGATAGTTGAGGAAGTATAGAGATAGGTCTATAATTTGTGAATTGATGATTATCCCCACTTTTATAAATTGGAACGACTTTGGCAATCTTAATGAGGTCAGGGAATTCACCAGTTGGAAAGGATGTGTTAAAGGCATAGATATGTTATGTATTACTTTTTTGATCATGTTCATGTCAAAGTCATTCCAATCAGTGGATATTTTATTCTTGAAAGCTTGAACTATTTTAATTATTTCATTTTCATTCGTTGCCGTGAGGAAGAAGGAGTGAACATACATGTTTTTATGTTGAGCGACGTCACTGTTGTTATGGCTACTTTTGATGCTAGTTGGGCCCAATATTGACAAAATAGTCATTGAACGCATTAACAACACTCTTCCCTTCTGTAATTTTCTCATTATTAATCATGTAGTCTGGGTAACTTGCAGCTTTCGAGTCTTTAGACATTGCATGATTTAAGACTTTCCATAGTCCTTTCAGGCGCATTGAGTTGCCTTGTGTATGAAATGCGCGGTATAAATAAAATTGCCTTGCCTTGCCTTTCATATTGTTTTTATTGGCCTAGTAATTTCTTTTACAATTTTTTATTATACTTGTTAGTTTGTTCTTATACTTTTATATTTAGTTTCCGTTTCCAATGTTCTCTTTTTTATAAATGCTTTATATAAGGAATCTTTCTTTTTACATGCATTCAATAACCCCCTTGTCATCGATGGGACACATTTATTTGTTTGCGTATATTTGCACTACTGGACAATATAGATCATATAGCTGTTTGATTGTGTTAATAAAATGTGTATATGCAATATTAACATTTTGTTCTCCAAGGACATTATTCCAGTCCTGGAATAATGTTAATATTGTTTTTTACAACTGCATGCAACAATTGTAAAATTACTAAACAATCTTAAAATGTGCATACTTAACAAAACCAACCAAATGACCACACTATAGATTTAGGTCATGAAATATTAAAACTCACCACGGAGTTAGGGAGGTGAAGAGTGATAATAAAAGTCCCAAAAAGGCAAAAATCCTTTCAATGGAAACCAGAAGCTATTTGGGCGAGTCACCTGACAACTCCCAACATGCACTTCTTTGCATACATTTGTCTAAAATGTATAAAAATAGAGGTGAGGTTCTATGGGTCCTGGAGGGTGTTACAATAAACTATTCTCACTTACTGTATATTGGTATATATGATATGAAGGGCATCAGTAATGTTATAACCGAGAGACCCATTGCTCATTATACACCAGATTATCTGGAAACCATAACTCAAGAAGGCACGCTAACAAAGAGGTATAAAAGGCGTCAGATAACTCTGGTGGATGAATTGTGTAATTGCATCCAAATTATGATGTGATCATCAGTAGAAATTGTAGTTTCTATGTGGGACAGTGAGGTACAGTACAGGCCTCTTCACTCATCTGGTCTGACCGGCCCAAAAGTATGTTGGCCCACCGGGAAGCACTTGGTGCTCCCAATGGCCAATCCAGCCCTGGTAGAAGCCATTTGCTTTTTAACTTCAGCTCTTTCACAGATGGTGTTACGTTTTCCTTCAGGATTTGTTGGGAATTCATTTAATCCATTCTTCGTTCTACCTAAGAAATATTCCCTGTGCCACTGGCAGCGATACAAAGCCAAAGGTTTCAACAGGATCAACAGTTAGACAGATATTCACTTCATAAAATTCTGTTCGCCCTTTTTCTCCAAACACACCTTTGCTCATTCAAGCCAAAATGATCTACAGTGGGATGCAAAAGTTTAGGCATCAAAGTAAACTATAGGCATTTATATAATATATTGTACCTCTACCACTATTATATGGAGTACTATTTTTGTGAGAAATATAAGTATTTTCTGGGGGTATTTTGCAAACCCGGAAGACACAACGCTTCGATTCAGTTAACTCCGCCCCCTCTCTCCGAGCTAAATCCGCCCATGCATTATTAGCAGTAAAAGAAACAGCAATAAGTGAAGTTACTTCACAATGCAGTTATAAGAAGTTGACATGTGTAACACAGCTTCGTTAATGGCTAACACACACGCTGTTTTGATTGACTCACCGCTCTGTCCTGGCCGTTCCATCGGGTGTTTACATTATGGAACTCGCGTTGGTTATAGAAGTTAATCCACTTTGATTCTGGCCAAGGTTCACCGAGCATCCAAACACTATTTTGGCTGATAGTCGCCGAATCCCGGAAAGAAATGCCAACTTCGGCGAGTGGCCTCTTCTTTAGGAAGGTTGAATAAAGTCCTGTCCTCTCGCAGCCAAACGCGCATTTCTCCATGACATTATCGTTAGGTAAGAAAAAAAGAACAAGTGTGTCCAGAGTAGGTTAGAAAGAGCTTCTTCTTTACAACTTTCAGTGCAAACATGACATCTGTTCAGACGCTCAGGGGGTGCGTTTGTTTTCCCCGCAGGGACAATGCGGCCGCCTCGGGTACTTCCTTTTTTAATTGTTTTATTTCTTTCTTTCTTACGACAGAAATAATGAAAAGCTGTTTTATAAATTAAAATCAGGCCGCAAGGCATTACATTACAGACGTCGAGCACTTCCTGTTTGACACTATGACGTAAAAAACGTCATAGTGTCACAACTCAGTGGTTTACCAGGAGAGGGCGGAGCAGCTGCTCAGAGAGCAGGATTCAGGAGGATTACTTAGAACTGCGTGTAAGTTGATTTTGCATGAAATAGGACCTTTAAACCTTTTAGGCAAGTCTTTGGAGATCATTTCATCTTCCCTGCGCTTCATTATTTACATTTTTAGAAATTTGGATCCGGCGTGCTGTAAAATGGGGATAAAAGTGTTTTATATGTTGAAATATGTAGCCTAATGTGCTGTTTCTTAGATTAATGAAGAAGGTGGAACACTCCTGGAAGGCTCTCATACATGATGGGTACGTAAACAATCAGACCTTTCTACATAAACCACTGAAAGTTTCTGGGATTCCTGATGCATTCCATCAGAGTAAACTGATGTATAAGGTAAACTAAAATACTGGAGAAAGCATTCACATAAAAACATTTGGACACCACAGTGTGTTAGATGCAAGTTTTCTCTAAATGGAGAATTTCTATGGAAATATTGAAATGATAGCGTTTCATCCGAAATGCTACTCTGCGTGCACAATTATTATACCAATTATTATTTTTTGACTATATTGTTATTTTCTCTTCACTTTTCAAACTTCAAATTGTGTAAAACTGAAAGGATGTTGGATTATTCTGTATGTTGTATGATTGATCTGAAAAAAGTATGCAGAATTATTATGTAGCTACTTTCCCTCACACAAAATGGGAAGAAAAAAACATCTGAAAAACTATGAAAGGTTACAAATTATTAAGGGCTGATCAGAGGAATGCGCCCTTCTTGAAAGATAAAAAAAAAATATTGGGACGGGACACACAGCCACCAAATGTTTTGTTGCCAATAGCCAACAGGGTCGTAAGAAGTGAATTGGTAGAAAGAAAGAAAAACCTATTGTAACTGTCAAAGATGTGGATCCCGGAATCCATTATATACCAGTGCTGTCATTTTCAGCAGCTGTATACGACCTGAAGTGTCAAGAAATCAAATGCAAGATGGCGCCGAATAAGGTTACCTTGGTGCTATCATTCACTCTGTTGCGTCTATTTTTGTGCGTTAATTGTGTGTCAGTGTGCTCTTACACCCGTGAAGATCTACTGAACATCAGGTCAATCACCCCTACAGACTTACTGCCAGTTTCTTTGGCATCAGCTGCGGATTTGGTCAATTTTTTAACCAAAAGAGTGAAACGCCACCGGAGGGGAAAGCGTGCGGGGGCCCTCGTTCGTCTACGCAGGCGCGGGGCACGCACGCCTTTACCTGGCATATTCCTCTCGAACATCTGCTCACCCAACAAGATGGACGAGCTAGCGCTGCTGATGAGAAGGAACAAGGACTTTTCCTCATCTTGCGTTTTGTATTTCACGGAGAGATGGCTGAGCGTGAATGTCCCGGACAGCGTGGTTCACCTGGAGGGCTTTCAGCTTCTCTGCGCGGATCGAGACCCGAGGCTCTTCGGCAAAGCAAAAAGCGGTGGAGTTTGTTTCTACATCAACAACAGCTCATGCTCTGATGTGACTGTGATCTCCCTCTGGAATATCTTTTCATCAACTGTAAACCATTTTATTCACCGTGTGAGATCGTTACATTCATCCTGGCACGGACATACTCGGGCACACCGGGCACGGTCGCGGAGCAGATCCTGCATGTGGAGCGGTCTTTTCCGGAATCTCTTGTTATCGTGCTTGGTGACTTTAACAAGGGGAACCTGAGCCAGGAATTATGCACTCGGACTTTCAGATCACGTGATGGTTCACTTAATCCCTTCATATACAGTGCATCCGGAAAGTATTCACAGCGCTTCACTTTTTTCACATTTTGTTATGTTACAACCCTAAACGTAATGATTTTATTTTTAATTTTTTCCTGAAAGTTCACACACAAGTAACAGACAACTGTGAAGTGAAAGCAAAATGATAGTGAAAAGTGGGGCGTGCATAAGTATTCATAACGCATTTTCGGAGTGCATTAAATTGCCTTTATAACATTCCTAATGACTGCAGAATGTTCACACCTTGCCCTAACCATTAAATAGAGGCCACCTGTGTGTAATCTACTCCCAGTATAATTAAGCTGTTCTGTGAGGGCCTCAGAGCTATGGTCAGAGTGTATTGGTCACTAAACAACATCATGAAGTCCAATAACACACCAGACGGGTCCGAGATAAAGTTATTGAGAAGTATAAAGCTGGGTTAGGTTATAAAAACATTTCCAAAGCTTTGAACATCTCTCAAAGTACAGTTAAATACATCATCCAGGAACAGAAAGAGTGTGGCATCACTGCAAACCTACCAAGACCCGGCTGTTCTCCTAAACTTACTGACCGAACAAGGACCGCACTGACCAGAGCTGTTACCAAGAAGCCTATGATGACCCTGGATGAACTGCAGAGAGCTACAGCTCAGGTGGGGGAAATTGTACACAGGACAACCATTAGTCGTACACTGCACAAATCTGGCCTTTATGCAGAGT